>JAGVVM010008944.1:0-13768 GCA_019149425.1 Psidium friedrichsthalianum
GGGTCATGGCGAGTTATTACTGCCAGCCCTAAGAGACCGATCACCTCACCGACATTATAACCCAGTTCAAACCCAACCCACCTATTTGACAGGCTTAGGCTAGAGTAGTAACCACATTCAGCGCTGGAGACCAGCCTCCAATATCGGTTCTCGTTGCAGTGACCACCGATGTGCAGACTCGAGCTCATGTCCCCAATTTTGCTCACTCCTTTGTTTATTGCATTGGTGAAGTAGAGCTAACAAAAGAAAATGACCCTAGATAACCAACCTTTGAATGAAATTTAGCACTTGACAAAGATTCCTTCACCTCTACTAACTCGTACACCCACGTTCATAGAACCAGCAACTTCTCAAGGATTGCTGATTCTGACATCGAGGATTGAACATTGAATGCCCTCCGCGAAATAAGATTATTCATACTATATTCTTAGCTTGACGAGGCCCTGCACGGGCCAATTACTGGACAACAGTAGCTTCCGTGTATAAATAGGACATGGCTGATCAAGAACTCTTAGATGATTATAATAAAGACCAATTTGTTCGTCTGTAAAACTCATTTAGACGCAATCCAACATTGACACATAAAAGAGCTACAAAAAGCTTATCGGGCTTCACAATCAAACTTTCCTGATAAATAGCATAAGAGCTCGTCTGAATAAATGGAAAGACAATGCCCAGCTGAGCGAGTAAAGAAATGAAAAATCTAAAGTGACATCTAAGCATTCCAAAATCTTAATGCTCGCCGGGCATGCTCTTGATGATGTCAGAGTCACCTGAAAATCACGGTTTGTTGTCCGTCAAACCAAGTTATGTAAATCATAGAACCATAGTGGCACTATCAACCAACAGGAAGTGACCATCAACTTACCTGGGTCAATAATGCTAAGGCAGCATACCCTAAAATATTTTCCACAGGCAGTGCCCAGGTCTACGTTGTCTGATACAACAAAGCAAGGCTTGTTCAGAAAAGATTATCAGAAGGCATGTTGAACACATTAAACAGCAGCAGAAATGTGATGATGGTCATTGCTCCTAATAACTTGTCCGTCTCTTAAAGAGGATTTGACAGTCATCGAATTGTCTTGTTCTTGCTTTAATTGCAACAAATTCCATATGAGACAGAACACTTCCATTCAGGTATAAAGTCCTTGCAGGAAGCATGGCGATAGCAATGTAAGATGAACCCAAGAAATGAGTGACCATCATTAACCAGCCAAAATTGTATGAAATAGAGATGATCGGCATAATGCACTCAATAAGCAACCAATATCCACGACCACGTCAAACATTGAAGATAAATCTAGACAATTCGGTTCTCGAGGCAAAATTGCAATCATTCTTATAAATCATAGCCATGAGTAATCACAAGCAAGATGCAAAAGAACATAACAGACTCTCATCCATCATTTGAAGTGGCTTTCAAAAGTAACAAGTTGTTTGAACATGAGTCGGAAGACAAAATAAGAGCAGCATCTGAGTGAAAAGCCTTACTTCCGTTGTAGTGATGCACTCCAACCTTGCCAACATAGCATAGTACTCTATCTCGGACTTTCGAAGAGGAGGGCAGTTGTTAGCAATGATGACCAGCTTACCTGACAATCAACTTAGCTGTAAGCCACCAACTCTAAATCCACACACAAGGCAAATGAAAAATTTCCCCCAAAATTAAAATGTCATCATGTGCCACTGAAATTAGCCTACGCTAGTCAATCCACCCAGGTGATTTCCCCATGAAATCTAGATGACCATGCTGTGCTACCGCAACATTCAATCCCAAAACCATTCTAAATCATCAAATGTGGCAACAACAATCGTATTGATGCACATATTGGGCTGTTACTAATTATTTCGTTGCTCAAACTGGTTATGCAGGTCCAGAAATTTTGCTCCTTGCCACATACCAAAAGTCATTCACACACTACTCATCCACCGCCTACAAAAAATCCCTACTGAGCACCACGGAGTCTCTCCATTGGCTTAGGCAATCGCCATTAATACCCAAAAACTCATTGATCTCCACGATGGAAACGTACCTTTAGAGTTTCTCAGAGTCTTGAGGACGGTCTTGTACCCCAACGTGTACTTCCCGCTCTTCATGACGAGAGCGAGCCTGTTGTTGATGCTCTCATGAGTCTTCTTCTGCGGATTCACAGATCAAACATCGCAACAGAAGAATCAACTTCAACCTCAAGGTCAAATACAGCGGGCATTACTCCGGTGAACAAAAAACAAAGCAAACTAACAGAAATGGTCCTCTTTCTCCCCAGTACAAATCGGCGACATAGAGAGAGGAAATATGAAGTTTAACACGGAGAGAGAGAGAGAGAGAGAGTTATTACGGTCTTCTTCGAGGCCACCATGGTTGAATGCTTAGGGCTTCGATCGGAGCACGGAGTCCAGTCCACCGCAAGCAAAAGCTTCGAGTATGGAGGAGAAGAGGATGCTTATAAGGCGAAGGAATTAGGGTTGGAACGGTGTTTTCCCTCTGTTTGTTTACGCAGATAGTGCGTGTGTTTGGAAATAGGGTTACCAATGACCTGACCAAGGCTTGGCCGATCGTGGGCCGGTTTAGTGGACTTGGTATGACAGATCCATGGGATCTGTCATACCAAGTCCACTAAAACCGGCCCACGATCGGCCAAGCCTTGGTCAGGTCATTGGTAACCCTATTTCCAAACACACGCACTATCTGCGTAAACAAACAGAGGGAAAACACCGTTCCAACCCTAATTCCTTCGCCTTATAAGCATCCTCTTCTCCTCCATACTCGAAGCTTTTGCTTGCGGTGGACTGGACTCCGTGCTCCGATCGAAGCCCTAAGCATTCAACCATGGTGGCCTCGAAGAAGACCGTAATAACTCTCTCTCTCTCTCTCTCTCCGTGTTAAACTTCATATTTCCTCTCTCTATGTCGCCGATTTGTACTGGGGAGAAAGAGGACCATTTCTGTTAGTTTGCTTTGTTTTTGTTCACCGGAGTAATGCCCGCTGTATTTGACCTTGAGGTTGAAGTTGATTCTTCTGTTGCGATGTTTGATCTGTGAATCCGCAGAAGAAGACTCATGAGAGCATCAACAACAGGCTCGCTCTCGTCATGAAGAGCGGGAAGTACACGTTGGGGTACAAGACCGTCCTCAAGACTCTGAGAAACTCTAAAGGTACGTTTCCATCGTGGAGATCAATGAGTTTTGGGTATTAATGGCGATTGCCTAAGCCAATGGAGAGACTCCGTGGTGCTCAGTAGGGATTTTTTGTAGGCGGTGGATGAGTAGTGTGTGAATGACTTTTGGTATGTGGCAAGGAGCAAAATTTCTGGACCTGCATAACCAGTTTGAGCAACGAAATAATTAGTAACAGCCCAATATGTGCATCAATACGATTGTTGTTGCCACATTTGATGATTTAGAATGGTTTTGGGATTGAATGTTGCGGTAGCACAGCATGGTCATCTAGATTTCATGGGGAAATCACCTGGGTGGATTGACTAGCGTAGGCTAATTTCAGTGGCACATGATGACATTTTAATTTTGGGGGAAATTTTTCATTTGCCTTGTGTGTGGATTTAGAGTTGGTGGCTTACAGCTAAGTTGATTGTCAGGTAAGCTGGTCATCATTGCTAACAACTGCCCTCCTCTTCGAAAGTCCGAGATAGAGTACTATGCTATGTTGGCAAAGGTTGGAGTGCATCACTACAACGGAAGTAAGGCTTTTCACTCAGATGCTGCTCTTATTTTGTCTTCCGACTCATGTTCAAACAACTTGTTACTTTTGAAAGCCACTTCAAATGATGGATGAGAGTCTGTTATGTTCTTTTGCATCTTGCTTGTGATTACTCATGGCTATGATTTATAAGAATGATTGCAATTTTGCCTCGAGAAACCGAATTGTCTAGATTTATCTTCAATGTTTGACGTGGTCGTGGATATTGGTTGCTTATTGAGTGCATTATGCCGATCATCTCTATTTCATACAATTTTGGCTGGTTAATGATGGTCACTCATTTCTTGGGTTCATCTTACATTGCTATCGCCATGCTTCCTGCAAGGACTTTATACCTGAATGGAAGTGTTCTGTCTCATATGGAATTTGTTGCAATTAAAGCAAGAACAAGACAATTCGATGACTGTCAAATCCTCTTTAAGAGACGGACAAGTTATTAGGAGCAATGACCATCATCACATTTCTGCTGCTGTTTAATGTGTTCAACATGCCTTCTGATAATCTTTTCTGAACAAGCCTTGCTTTGTTGTATCAGACAACGTAGACCTGGGCACTGCCTGTGGAAAATATTTTAGGGTATGCTGCCTTAGCATTATTGACCCAGGTAAGTTGATGGTCACTTCCTGTTGGTTGATAGTGCCACTATGGTTCTATGATTTACATAACTTGGTTTGACGGACAACAAACCGTGATTTTCAGGTGACTCTGACATCATCAAGAGCATGCCCGGCGAGCATTAAGATTTTGGAATGCTTAGATGTCACTTTAGATTTTTCATTTCTTTACTCGCTCAGCTGGGCATTGTCTTTCCATTTATTCAGACGAGCTCTTATGCTATTTATCAGGAAAGTTTGATTGTGAAGCCCGATAAGCTTTTTGTAGCTCTTTTATGTGTCAATGTTGGATTGCGTCTAAATGAGTTTTACAGACGAACAAATTGGTCTTTATTATAATCATCTAAGAGTTCTTGATCAGCCATGTCCTATTTATACACGGAAGCTACTGTTGTCCAGTAATTGGCCCGTGCAGGGCCTCGTCAAGCTAAGAATATAGTATGAATAATCTTATTTCGCGGAGGGCATTCAATGTTCAATCCTCGATGTCAGAATCAGCAATCCTTGAGAAGTTGCTGGTTCTATGAACGTGGGTGTACGAGTTAGTAGAGGTGAAGGAATCTTTGTCAAGTGCTAAATTTCATTCAAAGGTTGGTTATCTAGGGTCATTTTCTTTTGTTAGCTCTACTTCACCAATGCAATAAACAAAGGAGTGAGCAAAAATTGGGGACATGAGCTCGAGTCTGCACATCGGTGGTCACTGCAACGAGAACCGATATTGGAGGCTGGTCTCCAGCGCTGAATGTGGTTACTACTCTAGCCTAAGCCTGTCAAATAGGTGGGTTGGGTTTGAACTGGGTTATAATGTCGGTGAGGTGATCGGTCTCTTAGGGCTGGCAGTAATAACTCGCCATGACCGATGTCGGAGTCCAGGTCTCGAGCACGGAACGCGTTGCTACTCCGCACGGATTTGTCGTCACTCAACCCTCGCTTGTGGACGTGCACCGTTTGGCGATGCGGGCCATGAACGAGGACAGAGGGCCCATACGAGAGCAGTTTCCTTCTCTCTCGCTGTTCTCTTTCTTCTTCAAACCCCTCTTTGCTTTGTTCCTGTGGAAGTTCCGAAAAAATCGCGAACCTAACGCAAACCGTCTCATTCTTCTCGCGTTGGAGTGCAAAATGAGCAGCTGATGGCTTTCGGCTCCCTCCGTTAATCTCCGCCTCGCTGTCATCTTCTCATATTCGCCGTCGTCGATCACATGCGCTTGAACTGTGTCCGTCCCATCTCGGATGCAAAATCTCCATTCCGATTCCGGGACCGAATCGCGATCCGCACTCTCCGCGTTTAGCGATCTCGGAGCATCGGCGGGAAAGGGGCATCGGATGGAAGGCTTCAGCGCCGAGGATCTGTCGACGATCGGCGGGATCGCGACGGTGTCGCTCCTGCATTCCTTCATCCCCACGCACTGGCTCCCTTTCTCCATCGTCGGCCGGCCCCAGAAGTGGAGCCTCTCCCGCACTCTCCTCGTCAGTATGTCTTTATCTCCTCTCTCTGTGTCTCCATTTTCGTTGGCGAGGCTTTGCTCGAGCGTTGCTCCCGGATCTCTGTTCCTGATTCCGATTCATGTCGCGTGCAGTTATGTTTGAGTGCAGAAGCGTTAGGAGGACAAAGACCTTTTGAGAGTCTTGTTAGCTCTTACACCAGTTCG
Source organism: Psidium friedrichsthalianum (assembly GCA_019149425.1). Lineage (NCBI taxonomy): Eukaryota > Viridiplantae > Streptophyta > Magnoliopsida > Myrtales > Myrtaceae > Psidium > Psidium friedrichsthalianum. Next base: position 5,982 of record JAGVVM010008944.1, read on the forward strand.
CTGTTTTCCAGTTTCTGGTCACTATTTGTGTTCCGATGGCACTTACTTGAGGCCTGTCTACTCTTACGTGTTTCGGTTGTGGTTTCATGTTGAATGCTTGTGCATGGTGGCGAGGTTTATAGCAGATCTATTGTTTTGTCCGAATCAATCGTTCTTGAGAACGTTGCCAGATGCACGTGAAGGTGTGGATGGATAAATTTCGTTGTGATCTCTTTTTTGTTTTTTTTGGGGGGGGGGGGAGGAAAAAATGTTCTTCTTCAAGCTGCTTTGCTTTTAAGGAAGATGTAAATTTCTGAACATCCGTAGAGGAATGAAATGCGCTGCATTTTTAGGCTGCAAAGAAGACAGTTAATGGGCTCTTGGTTCTTCTTTTCGAGTGAGGGGTTGAATTGCTTCTGTTGGAGATAAGAAAGAAAAAAAGGGAGAGAGAATTTGGTTCAGATTTTCTACTGGATAGGAAAAGCTTAGGCTTTGAGGTTGTTTAAGAACTTAATAGTCGGATTTCGCATGGGAAACGAAATCCAGAAAAGGGAATCTTGATGGCGAAGAATGCTATGACAATCATGCAGAATTTCTAGGATTTGCAAGTGATTTGCTTCGTGATTGAGAGTGTTGGGTAAGGGTACCAATACCAAATCTGTGAACAGTATTCTGGCGTAGTGGAACAGCCTAGTTTGTAGGTGGCTGCTCAGTAATAAGTGGAAAGTTTCACGAGAGGTAATGCCCCTGGGAAGGTTCTTGTAATTGTAAATCGAGGATTCTCATAGCAACAAATCTCAGGTGTTTGAAAAATGTTGTAACAGGTTTCAGTCTAGTCGGTTTGGTATTGACGTGATAGTTGCTTAGGCTGCTTGGTGCTGGTGAGTTTTTATAACAAATTTTTCTCTTGCAGCTGCATTTGGGGCAGTTTGCATGTATTTCTACTTCACTTCTTGGCATCACTGCTATTACAATGCAAATACGATTGCGGGCGAAGAAACAGTCCATAAACTCGCTTCTCTTTGCTTGTAATTCTCGGTGGTAGCTACGTCTTGTTTTTCTCCGGAAAGGGTTGTCACAGTCATTACACAACAAACCTAGGAGAAAATGGCTGTTGCCGGTCTGGTTCTTGTACCGGCGCTATCTCCATGTGCGGACCACACTTCCTGTGTTCTTGCTGTGGGAAACTCATCTCCATGATGTACTGCCATCAAGTGCTGCTCTTCAGGTATACTGGACATAGAAATCTCGCATTTTTTTAAGAATCTAAATCCTTTTACAGTGGTGAGGTGATATGAGAGTACCAACTGGTCTCCGCAATAGTTATGAACTAAAAAACAGAAAAAATTTATGTAGTTTGGTGTTGAGACTTTAACCTGAAAATAAACACGATCTTGTTGTTTGCATTAAAAGTTTGTCAGTTGCTATTTTCAGTGCATGTGTGTGGTATACTAAGGCGGTTAGCTGATTCATTTGTCTGGCTTCAGATGAATGACGACATTTTATTCCTAAGATTGCCAATGTGTTTTTTTTTTTTGGTAGATTTAGATTGCAATAGCTTGGGGCAGAAATCTCCTTTTTTACGTTTTTTCCCATCCGCCATAGGGAGAGTTAAGATTAACTGCTGGTTGTTGTCACCTCTATTGGATTTGCAGCACCATAACGTGATGACCTCATTGGTGGCATCTGTCTTTTTGGGCGCTAGCCAGCTGAAATTCCACTGGGGTGGAGCGTTATGACAAGCTTCTTGTAGGCTCAGTCTGTGCTTGGTTGGAATTTTACTCTCGTTTTCATCATCACGATCATGATGCCGATGTGGGTTCTGGAGGACAGCATGTGCATAGAAAGTCATTGGTTTCTGATTATTTTTTTGGTTTTTTTTTTCCCGCTCGTGTCAGTTGCAATTGGCAAAGTGTAGAAAATGTTTGTTATCTGATTAGGTAGCTATGTTTCTGTGCTGCTGCTTGTTCTGGCAGGAGGCTAGTTAGGAGACTGATTTCCCTCAGCCTTCCGGCATCAGTCAAGCGCCTCCCCTTTCGGGAGGAGGGGAAATTCTAGTTACGTCCCATGTGCCTGTTCTTTCGGAGGAGTGAAGCCAAGTGTAAACTTCAATTGCCTTTTCCTATTGCTACGGCGGGATTCGGTTCGACTGGATTGCGCATTGAACAATCGGGTTGCATGTATATCCCACTTAGCCTATACGAAAACCAAATGATTTTCTTGCTTATGGTTGTGGTTTAGGGGAAGAAAGAAATGTCAGGCAGGCATACTTAGCATGACTATTACACGATACTTCAAATGCTAAAAGGCAGAAGCGCATCCGATTTCCACAAATACAGCTGATTGTCTTGATAGGGTGATCATCTACGATTGGTTTCTCCCATGCCTCTCCTCTACTGAATGAAGAACCAAAGAAGTACTTACGGTGCGTTTGATTCAGCTTTTGAGGAAAAGCCTTTGAAGAAATGCAAAGGCCTTTGAAGTTAAAGGGTTGGTAAAATGCAAAGATGTTGGTAAATTGTAATTGAAAATATGCGTTGGAATGCAATTTTGGGAAAATGCTGTTTGGTGAACATAAAATTCAGAATTTGTTACATGTGAATCAATTTTAGTTTTTAAATGACAATTTGTTTAAAACTTAAAAAAATAATTGTTACATATGGACATAATTTATAATTATAAAAATCACATCAAAATTGATATTTCAACTAAAAAAGAGAGTAATTGCATTATAATAAACATGGTTCATATATGTCTCTCTCGAAAAAAAAAGGATGAATTATCAAAAAAGTCCTAAACCTATATCTGATGTAGACGTCGGCCGACAATCGAGATATTTTAATTTTTTGAAATTTTTTGAAATTTTATGATATTTTTTTCTTTCTTTTTCTTTTTCTTCTCTAACCCCCCCCCTAACTCTACAACGGTCGCCAAGGGCCCAGCAGACTAGCCACCCCCCCCCAAGTAAAAATGAAATGGAGGGCTCGACCCCTAGAAAGTCACATTTGGGTGGGTTGTGGAGCCCTGCAAGACAGAGTGGCAGGCAGATGGCAGAGGCGGCATGAGCATGCTCTGCTTGGGAAGAGGGGAGATGACCGGCCCCGAATCGGGACGCAGTTTGGAGCGCTTGAGGGCCCCTAGTACTCCAAATAATCTGCGCTTCAACTTCCCACCCTATTTTTTTTGTAACATCATTGCAATTACTAAACAAAATCTCTAATTATTCCACCTCGGTAAAATTTATCCCACTTCCACCTTTCCTTCCTCCCCCTCTCAATTTACGACCCCTAAAATTATCTCCTTCTCCTCCTACCCCATTCTACCCTCACCACTTATTGTTTGTCTGAGAGAATGTTGCAAAGCCAAGGCAACCATCAGCTGCTTGGATTTTTAGTCCTTTAAAGGTTTACTTTCAGTCAAGGATGTTTTGAAATTTTTTGCCAAACATCTAAATTTCGGCCGAACGGGCCATTGGGAAGCCCCTCCCAAATGCAGCCTTATTATATTCTCTGCTTGTCTGAATGATTTTGCACGAATCGACACACGAGTCGCTTTCGAAAAGAGAGCTTGGGAAATGTACAAACTCAAACCATCCTTCTTAACGGAAAAATCGCCACAATACAGATGATTTTCTTTCTTTTGTTAGTCTGCTCGCAAGCCAGCTTGTAGCTTGGATTCTTCAGCTGAAGGACAAAGGGCAAAGTGAGCCGATCTCGGTCGGTTCCCCGAAAGACGAAAGTTACTCACATGGACGTACAATTCGAGCTGCTAATACCACACTCCTTTGTCCCCATGAATGCCTTTGGTCAATACCCCCTCTCTCTCTCTCCTCTCTCTCTCTCTCTCTATACGCATGAGATGAGAATTACTTACATAGAGTCGTCCGTACCGAATCATTCATGGAGAAATTACATCGAGAAACCCTCGAGTCGCGAGTCCGGTCGAGCCAGTTTTGCTTAGTGGTTGGTTGCTTCTCTTAAATTGAACAGCAAGTCCGAAAGATAACGCATGGACAAATGCTGCCTTTAAAGACTCCAACGTAGGTGGGTCGCCTACAGTGCTACCGTAGAGGAAAGAAGAAGAAGAAAGAGAGGACGGCTCTCGAAATTTATTCGATTGCATAACAAAAAGAACAGGGAAAAAAAAATTAGTCACGACAATTAGCAAGGAAAAAAAAAATTTACTTTTGCCTGGTGCATCAGTGAGGACCTAATTTAACGTTGGACCTTGCTGGAATTAGCCGTTCCGTTTCGGAATAATGATGCCCCCCCCCTCGTTCCGTACGCCTACGAGATTCCACTCGACGCTCGTAACATAAATTAAGGAAAGGTTTGAAACCGGACATGCGCCGCTTTCACTGACAGGGATATACTCCCCCCACTCTCTCCTCTCTCTCCTTTTCACCTTGGATCCTGCTCAGAGATCACATGCATCCTCAAAATTCTTTAATCGTAATGCGGCTTTCCATTCTCTGACCACTTAAGATTCATCCTCCCGTGGCTCCCTTCGCCTTTTCACTTCCCACTTGCTTGAAGCATACGACGTCGGAAGACAGAAAAACTTCACAAGGTTTTATAGGGATGGAGATCAAATTTCCCTTAAGGACACTCCGACCAACGCCATGCCATCAGATGTTATCAACATTTCGTTTGAGGAAATTACCCAGCAAGCCAGGAATCTATTGTTTTATGGGCTGATCCAGTCCTAAAAAACCTTTTGGCGATTTGCCATTGAGTTTGCACCTTGAACGATTTCTGATGTAGTCATCCCTGGCCACTTTCGGGCAAGTTGGCCAGGCGCGGATGTCGAACATCTGACGTGATGCGAATGTCTCTTATGGGTTTTCGATGAAAATTAGCAAAAATGATTATCTGACAAAAGTCTCAAAAGGTTTAGGATTGACCAAGTCGTCAAAAATATTTAAGACCGAATTGACGAAATTGAAAAGTTCGGGACCGAATTGACGCTAGACTAAAGGACTTTATAAATAATTATCTGATTTTTATTTAAAGCGGGTAAAAATTTGCCTAGCTACTTCATTCAACACGGTCAGGTGCGACCATTCCTCGTGTAGGAGGAGTCAAGTCTACTTGAAAATAGACTGGAAAATGGAAGGGGATCGAGCAAGACAAATGCCAAAACCCATGCGGAAGAATCTTCTTTCGATATGTAAACAACTGAGCGTGGTCAGCCAACAGCGATCATGCTTTTGTCAACGTCATTGTCGTGATGTTACCGTCGACATTATTAGAAATCAATCGACGGTCATCTTTCCATGCAATAATACTTCATTCGGGCACGTCCGTGTAAAACCCAGGAATTTTCCATTAACATTTCTTTCCTAATGAATCGCGCCTCGTCGTCTTGTTGCTTCGATGAAATGGAAACCGTTTCGATTTGAATTTCCAAACTCCGTCGGGTGAGATAATAAAGTTTTACCACGTCGCGTGCTTACTAAAGTTGCCCGCGAGGCACTCCGAGCGATCGTAAAGAACGTCGGACGGCGACCTTTCGCGGCCCGGTCAGAGCCCTCGTCGCTCGGCCTCTACGATCCGTAGGTCATGTGAATCTTTCCCACGACGTCGTGAAACGGTCCACACTTTTCAATTTGTCCATATCCTCCGTGACCCTTAAAAATAACATTAAAAAAAATTGCCGTATTCTTCCGACGACGCGTAAAGAGGGAGAGAATATGCAAGTCTGTCGTGTGAAGCACAATTTTCACTTTCTCAGTGCCGAATGATGCCTGTGGTGGACCAGAGAATTCCTCACCCACCGGTTTATTTCTCCCAAAAAAATGATCATCAATTCCGCAAAAAGAGCTGCGTTATCTCGTGAATTCACCGATCCAAACTGGCTTCAACAGCTTTGTAAGATAAAGAGGAAAAGAGAGATGATAAGGGTGTCGTCGACAAGACAGGTCGTCCGACGTCAAAAAGTCGTGGAGAAAAATACAAAAAAAAAAAAATGTAAATTATCAACGAATGAAATGTGCAATGAAAAAGTTTTCTCTTTTGGGCTAGTTATAATGAAAGGATTCGCTCGCCTTGTTGGCTTCGGGTCTTTTCCTGGTTGTCTCCTTCCTCGTTCTCCCTCTTTTTGCTCTGTCGACCAATCAAAAGGTTGGTGCGCTTGAAAACACAATTTTACACAATGTTTGCTCGACTTTCTTGCTACCCTTTTGCCAGAAAATAAGGTTTGGACTTCATGGGGGGGGGGGGGGGGGGGTGCCCGGGGGTGGGGGATTCGTTGGCGAAATCACTGTGAGATGAAGAGAAAGGGAAGAGATGTTAACGTCTTTAAACGGGTCGTGCGTCTCGCAAGAGAGCGAATTCTTTTGAAAACACTTTCTTAGAAAAAAAAAGATCCCTTCAACGGTTAAGCAAACGAATGAACGAAAATATTTTCATGTTTGTAAAAATACGTAGCAATAAATTGTTGTCGATATGAAAATACTTCTCCATCTATTGACTGATTAGTCCAAGTGATCATTCTTTAGAACTTTTTTTTTTCAAAGCTTTTCCTTTTCCGCGAAACTAACGGAGTAAACGAGCATTCTTTGTGGAAAAAAAAACCACGAAGGAAGTGGGAGCTAATTTGCTTCCTGGGTCGTTCTAAGCATTCTATGCGATGCTACGTATCGCCGGTAAACAAACTTGAAGGAAATTTTAATATGACCCAGCATTCCCTTATTTTAACTAAAAATGCCAGAATTTATCTGGAATTGCTTTATAAGTATGGAAATGATAGAAAATACTACGTCGTTTGATATTTGTGAAATTCCAACACATAGTACTATCCAATCTCTCCTCGGATTGACATCGCATGCGGTGTCGAACAACAGGAATATATATCCCTTGAGATGTAGATAAGAAAACTTTACTAAGACTCGATGACTCGTGAACTCGTAATGCGATACGTTACGTGTCGTTTGATCAAGCAATATCATCGGGGGAGTCCCATTTAACATATATATATCTAATTGGTTAGTGCACCCAACAAACAAAACCTTTGCTATTAATTCCCTAATCTATTGTTTTTTGCCCTTTTTTTGTTTGCATAGGAATCCTCAAAACTACATAGTTTTACTTTTAAGATAGCCCAAAGATTCGAATTGCCAAGCTAGTGGAGTGGGCAAATCACGTGGACCAAAGTTCCTTGAGGTAAGAAGTTTGGTGGGCAAATAGGGATCGATTCCTAATTTTTTTTTTTTTTTGGTGGGTCAAATTGATCATTTCTATTTAAAGACTTTGAGATTAGTAGAATTAGAGAGATCACACCCCCTTGGCAAACCGTCTGCTCCCCCACATGGTCCCATAGCACGAAATAATTGCCTCTCTAAAAATTTTTACAACGAGCTGCTGTACCCCGGCGAAAACGACATTGGCCGTAACTTTTTGATCGGTCGGGGAAAGAATCTCGCTCTGGTCTTCCCTATCTAGCGACTTTTCCGCAAGTTTTTCAGCCTTCGAGGACAATTTCGATTTCGCCGAGAAATTTTTGTTTCCACTAACGAGAAGATGGGTACTCTCTTATTGTCCAAATTTCGATTAATTTTAAAAATAATAGGCCACCTAAAGGCGCGCATGACAACTACCAACAGTTTTTATTTTTTCCATGTGGGTTTTTTTGTCCAAACCTATTCGCAAAAATGGGGGTTTGAACAGAAACTCGTTTGGCAGACGCAAATCTGTTTTTCTATTTCTGAAATCAAAATCTGTTCCAAGAAATAGATTTTGTTTTGAGCCCAAAACCAAAACAAACTTTTTTTTTTTTATTTTTATATTTTTATTTCTCACCCAGCGCGG
>JAGVVM010008945.1:0-11092 GCA_019149425.1 Psidium friedrichsthalianum
CCGTCATTTCTCAGGAAAGTTTCCTAGGTTTCAAGCAGGGAATTTGTATAAAAACAAGGTTCTTTATGCTCGAATGGAGAGGCTAGCGAAAAGCACGACTGCTCCCCATACAGCTTGCGCTCGCATGGGTTCTCCATCAAGGAGACGATTGTTGTGCCCATCCCCGGTGAGGATCGAACTTTTGTGACATCCGTCAACAGATACATGAATTGGGATTTCCGTTCTGAGATCACGCGGTTTTTCTGCAGGAACGACGAAAATCCAGAATCTCGATGATAACATTGGTTCCGTGAGAGTGAAGCTCACGGAGGATGTCACGAAAGAGATCTCGGATGCTGTACCGTTTGATGACATTGCGGTGACAGGCACTATATGCCCCCATCTCGTGGATGCACGCGAACACCCCCCCGAGAGATGGGAAACCGCCGGCTAATTAGACCTCTTTTCGAGTGTGTTGATGAAGCATGGTTTGGCTCTCTCTTCTCCTTTGCTCCTTGTAACAGCAGCCAGAAATAACCTCAAACAAAACCAAACCAGGCAATTCTACGTTAGTGGCTTCTCCAGTGCTCATGAACATTTGTTTGCTGGTTATCCTTCTCTGATACAATGAAGTCGCCAGAAATAAAAAATTCAATTGCCAACAATTCATGTCTGCTGAACAGATGAATGAAATTAGAAACCGACTAGACAAAGTTGCAGATTCTCTCTATCTCTCTTTTGACGCAACAGCTCATATGCATGTCTCCAAAGGCTTTTTTCTAACTCTGGCTGGACAAGTTTATCGGCGCGGCAACGAGCCCTGCCATGCTTGCGTCCCAAAAATACATACCATGCTTGCTCTTAGTAACCCTTGATCTAGCAAACCAAGTTTGAAAATATAGTTGTTATAATATGTCTTGAGTTTCAACCTGGTGGCAACGAATCCATGCAAAATATAAATATATGATTTGGTGGATTATAATTGGTTTTTGGATAACCAAACGTGCATGCAATTTGAAAGTGATGACCGGTTGACAGAATTGGAATCTTGAAAATGAAGTTGCGTTTCCAATGTTGAAGTCCTCGTCTGCATTTTTACTGGGCGGCCAGACAAGAAGAAAATATAAAGAGCAAAGCCAAAAGAAGAAAGTCAATCATGGACTTGTTTGAACTAAGTGTTGCTTGAAGCACTGTATGATACTTTGATCGAGAGGGATTTTTTCAAGATCTATTTTTTTGACGTAAGGGTTGCCTGAAGCACAGTTTGTTACAAGTGCTTGCTCTGGCGTTTATCTTGTGGAATTACATCAAGAAGATTAGTGTTCGGCGCCGAGTAAATTTATGTATAATTCTTTCTTTGAGATTGAGATATTAGTTCAATAGAACTGTGGGCTAAACACTGTGTGCATTCTTGATTGTAATTGGGGGATAGAAAATACTGAGAATATTTGAGTGACTCGAATGTGGTTTGTAATCTCCAATTGTATCGCTCATTTCCATAGTAAAATTCGTTATTGCTCTTCCTGTGTACGTAGATTCTCTACGACCGAACCACTATTCGATTTATTTTCTTATTCTGTCTATTTCTTATTCAATCGCTTGTTCTAAATGTTGCGACCCTAAAAAAATCAATTGATGGCTAACAGATTATCAGTTAATTACTAACTAATTCGAACTCTCCCAAGTCCTACCAGAATCGCAATTTAGTTCTTTTCGTGCAAAAATTTTATTAATTCGAACCACCGCCACTAATCATTTATGGTGGCTTGATTAGAAACCTAAATAATCATGGGAGACATAATTTATTTTCACGAACTAGAGAAAATGAGTCCAAAGACTTGATTACATTAATTTAGACAAATTAATGCCCTTTCGTTACCAAATTTTTGGAAAATTCACTAGCTGATTGGATGATTGTAATTGATGACTTGTTCCTTTAGAAAAAAATGACAATGAATGAAGGCCGCTGGGGGGGGTGGATATGCAAAAATGATTGTGATATTTTGTTGTATTTGTAGATTAAATGATATATCATGTAATTGCAAAATCATTTTCTTTCAAAATCGGCAATTTATCGTCCAATTTAATCTAAGAAAATGATTTCTCAAAATCTTAACTTAATTAGACGATATTTTTGAGATCTTTTTGGTATGATTAACTATAAAAAATGAGAGTTATTTTTGGGGGGTTTATGAAACAAAAAAAATGAAATGCAAAGATTGAACAAAAATAAGCAAAAAGCCCATAATAACCTTTTAATTCCTTTTTTTTTCGATAAATTCACTCATTCCAAAGATCTGAGCTAGAGAAGAATTTTCGAGCCAGTATGTAGATAAGTGTATAGAATAACATCCTCCCTTATTACCAAAGGGCAGAAATGCGAAATTTTATACTAATTGCCGTCCTATTCCACAAGATCGTGGTTAGGATAAGGCACATGGGAACATATTAATGGGCATGTTTGTCTATAAATGTGCAAATATGGTATTAACAAAATATCACTAAAACATGATAATAATGCAAACATAATTAGACATGCTAGACAACAAATAGCCAGTGATAGAGACAATCTCATCCATCAAAGCAAAGTGATTCAAAAAATTCATGACTTTTACATGGATTTGATGATTTCGCGAAGATTTGATGAACCTCCTATCTTATCCGCCAAGATTCACATCTTTTAAAATTAGGAAATCATCTTATGAGATTTTTGAAAATAATTCAAATAATCACCAATTTCAGAAAGATATCTCCAATTCAAAATATTTATCCACAAGATGCAAAGATAATATCCAAAATATTCCAATCAAAGCAGGATTTTATCTATAGCATCTTAAGATAGATAAAATAATATGCATCCAATCAAATTAAGTTCAAACACAAAAAATATTCAAGGATAGAGTTCGTTACTTAATTTGCAAATCTGACCAAGCTTGATGAAGGCACGAGGCTAATAGGACTGATGGCTAGGAAATTTGCTCGCACCCTAGGAGAGTTGTATGTGTGCCATGATGCCCCCACTGAGACAAATCGAATTCAGCACTATCTCGCCTGGACATAAGCACGACAGTAGCTCAAATGTGCCTAAAACAGCATAATAATCAATCTCAAACAGCAAATTAATTTTCTGCACTGATCAGTACCCAAAACTGTCCAAAACAGGGCTATTTGAACCCAAACAGCATAAAAACCCCCTGGACAGCAGTTAGACTCAACACCCGAATAGCACCTTGAGCTTGCTCAAACAAAGCCTCAAGCCGCGCCTGAACAGCAGCAGAAATTGCAACGAACAGCAGCCTGAGTTGCTGAATAGCAGCTTAAACGCACCCCAAACCGCAGCACTTCAGGAACTAAATGGCAGAGAAAAGGGAACTGAACAGCTGAGAGTTTGGACTTGAGACAAGGGCAGCAGCGGGGCTGCAGTTGCGATGGCAAAGACGCGGTCCGCACGGGAGCTCGAACCAAGAAGACCACCACTCTTGAAGCTTTTTGTGTCTCACGTGTATTGCTCCCCAAAGTTCTGAATTTTTAGAGCTGTTTTCCTTTTCTCCCTCTCTTGCCTTGATGGTGACTCTCACGATACTCTCTTTGACGATGACCCTCACTCTGCTATGTATTCAATTTGTGCGGCCTCCCCACCTAACCTTAAGTTAGCTTATGTTAGCACAAGTAATAATGACCGTAGATTAGATTCCGAGCATAGGATTAGCTTTCAACCGCATGATTCAAAATTCTGATTTTTAAAGAATCTCATCTTCATAAACTCTAAATTGAGATTTTTCAAATTTAATGGACTAGAACTTTTGAATTTTTTGGCCAGAGAGGGTATCATGAGCCAGCCGAATTCTGATATAGATGAGGCTTATCGTACATTTTCGAGCTCGAACCAGGCTAATTAATTCAATATTTAATTAATAAATAGATAATAATTAAAAGCCTCACTATTTAATCGAGCAAGGAATGGGTTAAAATAAATCTAAAATTAATTCCAAAAATCTCATAATGTTCGGCACACCCACTGCTAGCCTTAGCCGAATTTCTCAAGTTGTTCGGGTCCATTGCTCGTCAATTTAAGCTCAATTTCTCGCCGTTGATGCGAGATGCAATGCATGAAAAAAAATATTTTTGGTGAGAATTGATTCTTAATTTTTGTGCAATATATAAATGAAAATCGAAATCAAAACTTAGGTGTCAACACTGCGCAACATAGTTCATAAGTAGACATGAACTTTTTTTTTTCTGTCAAGTCTATTCTTAGCACACTCAATGTTTCGATGTGCTCATAGTTCTTATTCCAGAAAATTGTACATGTTTCCTCACATATTCTTAATACAGAGCAAGCGCTTAAAATTCCCTGGATTTATGTTCAAAGCTATTTTGTGATAATTTATGGCCTCAGTCACATACAGGCATAAAGGCCAGAGAGCCGAAACAATGCCTCACGTGCTGCACTGAACTAGTCTTAAGCTGGAAAATTGCCGTCTCTTGGGGGCGTGTTCGCGCTCTTCCAAGAGTAGGAAGCATAGTGCTCGTTTATCCGGCTCCCAGCAACCTCGTCAGTAGGTATGACACCCGAGATTCCTTTCAAATCATCCTCCGTGAGCTTCACTCTCAAGGAACCGACGTTATTGTCCAGATTCTTTGTCTTCGTCGTTCCTGCAGAAGCGGCCCACATTTTCAAGTTGTTATAATGCAATTTGTCTGCTAATGAGCTGAGAATTCTGGAGAAAAGGCATTGAATTAGCGCCATGATTCTTTGAGTTGTACAAAATTCAGCTGCTCACCAGGAATAGGCACAACATCGTTGCCTTGATGAAGAACCCACGCAAGCACGAGTTGCGGAGGGATGCAGTCGTGCTTCTCAGCTATCTTCTCGATTCGCGAATAGAAGCTCTTGTTCTTGTCCAAGTTGTCTGGTTGAAACCTTGGAAGATGTCTCTCCTGAGAAAGAAACAAAATCAAAACATGATACGAATAGGAACTAGCGAGTGATATGATCTGAATGGTAAGATGTCTCTCCTGAGCAAGGTGGACTAGTTAACGAAGTTTTAAGACCGCAATATGAATAGGAGCTGAACATGATTTTCCCAATCAAGGCATGTCAAAAACAGAGCAGTTACATACCAGAAAACTGTTTGGGCCCTTGCCACCAAAGAACCCGCGGCCGAGAGGACTGTAAGGAACAATGCCGATCCCGAGTTCCCTTTGACATTTGACAAGCCGACCAAAAGAAAACCCTCAGTAATTTAAGTCCAGCATACTACCACGTTGTCAATAAAATGCCAAACGGTACAACTTATAAAGGTTTAAAGTCTGAAATGTGGATGAGCAGAGTTTCCTCTGTTCTCATTTGTTTTTCAGTTCTGAAAGTGTTAGGACAGAAATGCAATGTAACTACCGGCAAAGCGGGAGGATCTCTTGCTCAGTGTCGCGAGTCCAGAGCGACCACTCCATTTGTATGGCCGTAATGGGATGGACTGCATGCGCTCGTCTTATGGTGTCGGGGCTCGCCTCCGACAAGCCGACATACTTCACCTTTCCCTCCTCCACCAACTTCTTTAGCTCCTCCATCTGCGATTTTTGCAAACTAGAGAATCTTAAGCTGGTTCGAGCAGAGCAATTGCTATCGAACTGATAAGGAACCTGCTAGTCAGACTTACAGTTTCCTCTATAGGGACTGATGTGTCGATCCGGTGCACGTAGTAGAGGTCGATGTACTCGACACCAAGGCGCTCGAGGCTCGGCTGGCAACACGAGCGGACATAATCCGGGGTCCCTTTCACCACCAGATTGCCGGGTTCCATTTTCACCACGCCAAATTTGGTGGCTAACTGCACCTCCTCCCTCGGCAACTTCTTCAATGCCTGCACATATGAAGTCGCTTACTCTACAATGTCGCCGAAATTCAATCCACCAAAGAATTGCAAAATTTCCGATTTTTTCTCACTAGCTTCCCAACTAGAATCTCATTAACTTTGGGTCCATATGCGTCGGATGTATCAAAAAACGTTATGCCCTTGGCAAACGCTTCGAGGATGATCGATATGCCGACTTCCTCAGGGACCGGATCATTGTAAACTCCCGTCAGTCCCATGCAGCCAAAACCCAACTTGGAAACCTGCAATCATCCGAAAACAAAACATTGATCAAGACTGGAGGGAAACGAGAAACTTATATAGTTGAGCCAAAACCCAACTTGAGTATCATCCAAAGACACTCATATAATTGAGCAAGAAGCTCCAATTGTGAGCCACCAAATGAATCTACCAAAAAAAAAAAAAAATCATCCGCAAAACCAAGAAACGATCAATGTCTTTTCTTGATGCAAACCTCGAGACCCTGAGTTCCAAGTTTCGCTCGGGGAATCCGACATCGATCATCGGCCATTCTCGGATGCTCTTGCAGTTGCTGCTAACTTGTTTTTTCTGCTCTCATTTCCTGCAATTTTCATCCATCATACATATATAGGAGTCTGAGGTGATCAAGACCCGGAGGGAAACGGGATAATATTATTAATGATAGAAAGTGACGATTGATCTGAATTTGGATCAAGACACAGATGTTTATTTGACCCATTTGGTCCCCATCAAGGACAAGTGGCCTTTGACCTTGTTGACCCATTTCGTAAGCAGGTGTTCCACCGTTGTTACGGTGCTTAGGTTTTTGCATCACCCAGTACGTCACAGGGTTTTTTATGACGTCATTTTTTGCTGTTTCGTTGTAAAGCTAGGAATTGATGCGTGTAGATAGTTTCTTGAATATGGACAGCTGTTTGTATGACGAAGTTACGGGGTCCGCATCATTCGATAAGCTGATTCTGCAAATCAATCTTAGCAACCCCAACAACTTGTATTGTTCTATTTCTTTTTCTTTTTTTTTCAAAATGGCAAAAAAGCTTATTCAAAGTAGATAAATGTCAAGGTCCATAAAACACCACGTTAATCGATGTGCTAGGATCCATTCTTGAACTGGGAAAAGGGAGGTAGAGTAGGCTCAGTTTGTTTCATAGAAAATAAATGATTTAAGAAATATTTTTCTAAAAATAATCACTTATATCACTTTAAATAATTAGTAAATTGAAACTTTTATTATTATCGACAACAATTTATGTCGAAATATTTTCGTGTACGATGAGATGTCTTTCATTAATTCATTTATAAAAACGATAGAAGCAATCAACTTTAGGGATATATGCTTTTAAATCGTTCATTTATAACGAAACAAACATGCACTTTTATTGAGGGAGCCATTGCTAAAAGAGGCGAATGAAAAAAAAAAACAAGCATGTTTTATACATGACAACATGGTGGGAATGACGATTTCAGTTCGAGTTTCGCAATTCTGACATTGAAAATGTGGTCAAAGACATGAGGCTACGGGTGGTCAAGCAATCCTAAGGCTCTTTGACTATGTATCTAAGATTTTAGGATTGCTTTCATCCTTTATTTAGCTATTCTTCTGAGTTTCATTTTCTGAACTCAGTCACAAGGAGCCAAAAAAAATAAATTAATAAAGAGCAGAGAAGCTTTAGCCCGACGAGCTTCATCAGCACACTCGAGACGAGTCTAATAAGCCGACGATTTCCCGTCTCTCGGGGGCGTGTTTGCGTACTTCCACGAGCGGCGAACAAAGTGCTCGTTGATCTTGTCGCCAGCTACTTCATTAACAGGCACAGCATCCGAGATCTCTTTCAGGTCTTCCTCCGTTAGTTTCACTCCCAAGGAACCAATGTTGTCATCCAGATTCTTGATCTTCGTCGTTCCTGTTGAAACCCCGCACGAAGTCAGAGCAGAAATTCCAATTCCATGTTATCGGTTAATGACCTTCGTAAGATTAGATTCTCACCAGGGATGGGCACAACATCATCTCCTTGACGGAGAACCCATGCGAGCGCAAGCTGTGTAGGGGTGCAGTCGTGTTTTTTCGCTAACTTCTCAATTCGAAAGTAGAGAATCTTGTTTTTGTCCATGGTCTCTGCTTGAAACCTGGGATGTCTTTCCTGAGAAATGACGTGAAAACTTAGCGATCATCTTTTGGACCACCTTGTATATATGGATGTGAAACGTTTAAGAAAGGAGAGCCCGTATAACTATTAACGTACCAGAAAACTATTTGCAGGTACAGCTGCTGTGATTCCCCTGCCGCCGAAGAACCCGGCGCCAAGAGGGCCATATGGAACGATGCCGATTCCGAGCTCCCTGAAAATTCCGAGAGGTGGGCCAGAAGATTAGACGAAAACAAATGTACAAAGCGAAAAGACTCTTCTTTGGAGAACAACTTCGCAAAGGATTCGAAGTCTGCTACAATGGCGGTGAACAGCAATGCACCTGCAGAGCGGGACGATTTCTTGCTCAATATCGCGAGTCCAGAGCGACCACTCCATCTGTAAGGCCGCGATGGGATGAACCGCGTGCGCTCTCCGTATGGTGTCGGGGCTAGCCTCCGACAAGCCGATGTACTTTATTTTTCCCTCTTCCACCAACTTCTTCAGTTCCCCCATCTGCGGTTTTTCGAAACCAGTTTGGTTTTGTTAATTTCTGATCGCTAAAGCCGGTTTCGTGCATCAGCAGTTATCCACGAACAGGAAGAGCTGCTAAACGAACTTACCGTTTCCTCTATAGGGACCGATGTATCAATCCGATGCACGTAGTAGAGGTCAATGTATTCGACACCGAGGCGCTTCAGGCTCGACTCACAGCACGAGCGGACGTATTCAGGCGTCCCCTTGATAACCAAATTGTCCGCTTCGATTTTGACGATACCGAATTTGGTGGCTAACTGTACCTCCTCCCGCGGCAACTTCTTCAGTGCCTGCAGTTGCGAGATCACAAAGTTTTTCTTACAACCAAGTAGGTAAACTCTATCAGCTGAAAGACTAAACTCCCGGTTTTGTGTGTTGCGGTCTTCTCACATTACCTTTCCAACAAGAATCTCATTGATCTCGGGTCCATATATATTCGACGTGTCGAAGAATGTTATCCCCTTGGCGAACGCGTCGGTGATGATCGATATGCCGACTTCCTCCGGGACAGGATCATTGTATGCACCCGAGAGTCCCATGCAGCCAAAACCCAACTTCGAAACCTGCAATTTTTCCAAAAGCAGAAGAGAAGAAGAAGAAGAAGAGAAACGAAAACTCACAACATTCAGCATTAGGCAGCTTGTACGAATCCACGAGAATATAATCAACCACAACACAATGAAAACGATGTGATCACAAACTTCAATCTCGTACGTGGAACCATTAAAACATGAAGAACGAACAAGTAGTTTCGATGCAAACCAACCTCAAGACCCTGCGATCCGAGTTTCACTCGCGGAATCTGAAACCCTGGCCATCTTTAGATGATATTTGGGAGTTGCTACTTGCTGTGTTTCGCGGTTTCATGGACATCAAACTTCATGCATATTTATAGGAGTTGTTGGTGACAAGGATAAGAAAGGAAGAGTCGAAATGGGATTTGACCATTGACCCACGCATCTCGTAAGCAGACGCGCAAGAGCGTTTTACGGTTGCATCACCCCATATGTCAAGTCCCATTCGCATAGTGATTCTAATTTTACCCCGTGGACTTGTGAAAGGCCTTTATGCAAAAATGGAGGCGTTGCGCAAATTCGCAAGACGACTGCAAAAGCCTTAGAAATGTAAAGCACGTCCTACCCAGGATTTGCTTTCAACATTTTCGAAATGCTGCAAAAGGAAATGATGAATTTTTCTCTTTCTAATTTTGCTTCGTTAAAATAGTGAAAGTAGAGCTTTGCCCCCCTCCCTCTTTAATGTGCATGTCTTACAACTAAGCACTCGCGATCTCCATAGCATGACGATAGAGGTGTCGCAAACTTTGGGGTGGCATCACCTCGACATCACAGACCTTTTGAGACCCCGCACAAAAAATGACGATCGGGTGAGCTTGGTGGCACTCACTGAGGTTGCAGTGGCCACTGGTCCACTCAAGCTCTCCTGATCCATGAACCTCATGTGAGCATTCGGTTCCATTTTTTTTTTCCTTCTAAACAAAAAAAAAATAAAAATCTCCTATCAAACATGGGGTACGAAAGTTTGTGAAAAAAAGATGTTTACAAAATACTCTATGCAGATATGATTGAAAACTTTTCTCTAAAGTCATTTGCATTTATACAAAGGCTAGGCTTTTCGCCAAATGTTGCCTACAAAGGCATCCATAGTCTCCCTTTGACTTATTATCATACTATTTTGGTGCTGAATTTTTCTAACCTGTATACAGAGTGGGTACTCTGGTTTATTTTTCTCGTGCGCAAGCCGGCCCACACCCTATGGTTTTTGGACTTTTGAAAAAGAGCCCACCTAGCCATAATTTATGTGGGTTTGAACGTGGGCACAAGATGTACATCAACTTGGTCACCAAAATTGTCTTTGAAATAATCCCATGGGATTTAGACAAATGGCTCCTTAAATATCATTCTATCAAATTGATAGCGTTGATGTCACAAAATATGTGTGGCACATCTAGTTTATTTGTAGAGATTGAAACTAGTTGAAAAATTTTAAAAAAATAGTTACATATATGTTATACGCACTACACAAAATTTATCTTCCATAGTGTATATGGTGACTTGAAAAAAAAGAACAAATTACAATATATTAAATGGACTGAAAAAAGTTATAACTCCGAACTAAAAAAACATATATTATTTACATACCGACTATCAAGAGATGTATTTCAAAAGGATTACTGCTTCTGATGGATGCGTGATAAATACATGATGTGAGAATCGATCCCATGCCCAAATTTACAAACATATTAGGGCACCACTCATTTTCTGCGCTAAACGGATTGGTTGGCATTGCATAGTTCCCGATACAACCAGCAAGTGCTGCCTGAACACCAACTGTTGTATGGCCGTAAGACCCGTGAAGTTCTCTCTAACAATGGGAAAGAAAAAATCACACCACCTTCGCGCCCGGATTATTAGAAAATAGTCTGGAGCCTTCAACCAATACAGAATAACGCACTTAGCATATGATATTATTGTAGCCTCATCATGCATACACAGGGGAACTCATCAAGAGTATCTCATGCTAGTATTATCATCTTACCAATTCCGAACCACGTATTTGACAGTGTAACGTGTG
>JAGVVM010008946.1:0-17012 GCA_019149425.1 Psidium friedrichsthalianum
CCTTGTAACTCTTTTTATATTCAAAAATCAAGTTAATATAATAACAAAAAACACTTTCAACATGGGTGGATCGGTTGGTGCGTACAAAGAATTGAGAAATGAAAGGTGGGGGCGAAGTAGCGGTCAGGGGCTGGTCTCGGGGGGAAGGGGGAAAGAATCTCAAAAAATGGGAAAAATTCGAAAGAAAGGGAAAAATCGGAAAGGGGTGGGTAGTGGGTGGCTAAAGAGATAAAATGGGGGGGGTAAATAAATCTAAACAGGCGTCACGAGGTGGTGGCTGAACTCACAACAAGAGAAGCGGGGAGTCGGCTGATACAGATTAACAATCGGGAGGTGGGAGGGAGGAAGGAAACGCAAAAAGGGTACGTGGCAGGGTGGGGCGGGAGAGTGGGTAAATGTGGCAAATACTCGGTGGGAGGGAAAGGTGCGGGGGTGGGGGTTGTACTGAACGGTCTGGGGGGTGAATATAAAGTGCGAAATGTTCAAAAAAGTCAAACTCAAAAGAAAGGGGGGTTCCGAAGTGAAGTTAAACAAATTAAGTAAACGGAGATGAGAATTCTCTCTAAATTCTTGTGGGGTTGCTCCAAAGTTGCGTCACTCATGTGCGGATTGGGTCGTGGTGTACTCAGTCTGATAAAGGGGCATCAAAGTGGAACGTACTTGCGAGTTCTTGCTCAGGGGTAAAAAAAAGGTCTCTACAAAAGTGATCTCTTGACGCTCTCCTGCTGAGGTTCGTCGTCTTGAATAATGACTTTAATTCTAAAACGCTGGAGAAAAAAGGAACAACCGGGGGGGGGGGCAATTTTCTAGCTAAAGACAAAAAAAAAAAAGTGGTATCAGACAGAAGCCAAGAGTTTTTCCAGTTTTTCTTCTAGCTTTGGCAAAACAAACGGAAAGAAGTGTCAAAATAAACTAGAAAATATAGGTCAAAAAAAGCCAAAAAAGCGTTCCCCCCCTTACTCAGAAATCTCAAACTCGTAAGCTGTCCAAAACATAGCAACGAAGGGGAGGTGGAAGCGAGAAAAGAAAAGGGGGAGGGGCGGACGGGGGGGGAACAGGGTCGGCCGAGCGCGGATAATAGAGAGTCTTAATCACAAAAAAAGGAGGAGCGGGGGGGGGGGGGGAGGGGGAAAAGCAAGAAAGCTCATTTTTGTTAAAATTTTTTTTTTTTTTTTTCTCCCAGCTAACTGTTGAAAGGTAACTGGTTTTTGCTTACTCGGTTGTATACCAACAATCAAAATATTGCCAACACGCAGGGATAAGTCGTAGGAACAAGGAGTCACAAACAACAACCCGACGTCCGACTAATGGTAGCAAACCATTTAAAGCCATCCGAGACATTACTTTTTAAGTCCAAACTTCCTGACACCTTTCGTGTTCTTATTTTCACACACAAAATATTCCCACCCAAACAGATTCTCGGTCGCGTACAACGAGTCCAACCAGCCGAAGTCTTGCCGTCAATGCAGTCCTTCATGCCGCTCCCACACGTAGCTGAAAGTGTCTACCTGTGAGTCCACGTGCCCACATGCAATGTCACTGATCTCAATCTGTGTTGTTGACGTCATTTTGCCACGTCACTTGCCACTGTGTCCCCATGCCACCTGTCACGTCCTGCCACATTGTCCACCCGCGCTCTTCTTAACCACGTATACTCCTAGTCTGCTGCCACGTCATTGTTGACCATTGATTTTGACCGTTGCTCGTTTTGACTTGTCTGATTGGCTCATTGAGGTATCTAACATCCTGGTTCCATTTTGGGCAATCATTTTTCTCCAGATTTGCAGTCTCAGTGCTACTTTCTTAGTATTTATCTAATTAGTGCCTTCCAATGGATAAAATGGATGTGCCCAATACCCATTCAAACTATGTTGAATGATCTAATTATATTCTGGGCTTAAGAAATGTCAGTGTTTTTTTAGAGGACGCAACTTTGACATTATGTCATCGTTGGAGTTCACCTACCTAAGAGGCTAACTGGGGGAAGACAAATTCAAATGGAGGCATTTAGAGGAATGGGAGAGCCAGCATCATCAGATTTTAACATTGGTTTTGAAATACTTCGATTTTCTTCTTTAGGCTTCAATTTGGTGCCCAATACAACCAAGGAATGCATGGGATTTGCTTGCCAGTCATCATTTCCCGCCTGCAGATATTGCCCATTAGTATCAGCTCTACTGCATGCTATTTTGGATCAATGGCTCTATCTGAGCCACAATGGCGCAACACCAATACTTTCAATTTCGCTGAATATTGTGGTCGTATGCATGTTATGCAATTTCTGATTGCACTTAATGATGAGTTTGAACCTCTACATTGTGATCCATTGCATCGTCTTAAGGCAGTCGTTTCGGAATTATTCACTGAAGAGACTCGGCTTACTACCCTGAATTATTGACTGAAGAGACTCGACTTGCTACCTCGAAGGCGTATCGTCCTATTCTCTCTACTCCTAGAGACACGGTTATTGCCACTCCAGCCTCTTCCTCATCCAACATGGCCCAAATTTAATTGATGCCGTTTATTGTTTCTTTGTAATGAATGAACTTTGATTCCGTGAATTTGAGTTTGCGAGTGGTAGCCCCTCCATCGTAAACTTCACAGTTCAATAATGCTGATTCAATTAGAATCTGAACTAGCATGACAAATTCCCAAAGTCAAGATCTCTGTCAAGTACACACTTCAAAAGTCAACAAGGCAAGGTCTTCGGACATGTATTGATTGTCGAACCACTAGACACGGTTCGTCTAAAGTAGTCGTGCTCATGATGCCGGATCTTAGGCCATCGAAAAGGACCCGTTGATCACTATGACCATCTTTAATTGACTAGCAAGGGGGGGCCACATGTCCTTGTAGTTGAACGTTCCACGCTGGACATGCAGTGGGGACATGATGTGATGCGGAATCAGTACAAGGTTGCTTTCGAAGGGGCGATTTAAAAAATCGAATTTTATTTGATTAGGTAAAGGTTGGCTTAACATTAATCAACGTGATTAACAGATAATTTTGATATATCGGGACAGGTTTGCCACCCTCCTGCTAGGTGCTGATGACCTCATTAGTTTCTCTCTCTTGGCCACCAGCTTCGAGACATAATTCTCTTCAAGGAATTATTCATAAGCTAAAAAAAAATCGATTTTTCTAGTTAGACATGTGACAAGGAGGGAACTCGCTGATTAGGTGATTGTGGGACAAGTTGAGGTGCCTGAGCTTTGGGAGTGCATATATTTGAAGGGGAAACATACGCAGAGGCCACTTTTAGGCAGCCTGAGAGCACTGAGATTCGGGAGCAGAGAGAAATTCATGCTGTTAAAATTAATTTCGTGCCTTTGCGACATTTATTTGTGTTAAGCCGTCCGGATACATTGTATTGTCAAAAAGAAAAAAAGCTACTAAATTATTTTGGACTACGTTTCAAGGATTTGGACACCATACGAAATAAAATCGGCAAAGGCTACAAATAAATTTTCAAGTCAGATGGTGTGACAACCGCTCGAATCTCACTTGCTTGAAAAAATTGGAGGGGATAAGGATACGAACAATATCATCATTTTTGTATTGTGCTCACTTTGATGGGATAACATTTTAAGCGAACGAAATATTTTACTCATGTGATCTTTAATTCAGGCAATTTTATGACTCAATTAGAATTTAAACCAGCGTATCGGCCCAAAAGAGGAAAAGGAAATCTAAACCAGCATGCATGACGAACTGGTATTCTCATCTAGTGGGATTTTTATTTTTATGTTATCCCCACTTTTTTTCCCTTCTAATTTGACTGTTGTTGATCCTCGAAATTGGCTAAGCCATTGTTTTTTTTTAATACCACGGAAAACCCCAAATTGATACGTCTATGAAAAATTTATCCTAAACTATTTTTTTGACCACAAAAAACTTCAAACTGGTGTACTTATGACAAATTTACCCCAAATTGGTACAATTGTGATAAATTTACGCTCCGTTAGTTTTCGTTAAATTTAACATCAAATTGCTAAATTTGATGGCACGTGGCAGTTCACAGATGTATTAGTTTAGGGTTTTTAACCTCTGTTTGTCAGATGTGTATCAATTTGGGGTTTTTTGTTACATTAAACCAATTTAACGAAGGGTAAATTTGTCATAGGTGTAATAGTTTGGGGTTTTTCATGGTAAAAAAAATTAATTTAGGGTAAGTTTGTTACAAATGTATTAGTTTGGGATTTTTGGTGGTCAAAAAGATAATTTGGAGTAAATTTGTCACAGGTGTATCAGTTTGGAGTTTTTCGTGGTCAAAAAAATAATTTGGGGTAAATTTGTCACAAGTGTACCAGTTTGGAGTTTTTTGCAATATTAACCCTTTTTTTTCCCTTCCATATTTCAGTTTCTGGACAGCTGCTTTTTCTCATTCGATATTTTGGTTTTAGCTTCAGCTCAAATTCATTTATTCATAGTAGGAGCATTATGAATATCCGATGGTCTATCGCAAAAAGAAACGATGAGAAGTGGCATAAGATATCGTGTCGTGCTCTGGAAAGTAAAAATTTCTGTAGGAATATATCCATATCCAGTTATGTAACTTGACATGTGTAGTACTTAGCCGATCCGGAGCCTTGATGAAGAAATAGGCATATACCTCAGGTAGTTGACTATCTACAATTTTCATATTTCCATATCTACATGACCTGAATAAGTCACGGTGTTAGCAATGACATGGATTATTCACAATGTTGTTTTTTTTTTTTTTTTTGTTCCAGATCTTTGCTTATCAAGTGCTCAGATGACTTTAGTTGTGGTAACTTAAAATGCAATATTTCAGTACTGTGATGCTTGTGCAATCAACTTTCTCCCTAAATTTGATCTGCATAGGCATAGTCATAGTTTGTTGCTCGTGCCGATTTTGTTGTGAGGATGAGCTTTGTTTTAAGATAGATGTTTCTTTCCATTGCAGTACATAAACAAAATATCCGTCTGGAGGATTCAGGTGGGAGGCAATGGGAAGTGACACTGTATGCAATTGATGGAGCCTTTGCGTTCCAGAGAGGTTGGAATGCTTTTTCATGCTTCAGGTTCGACATATATGATGGGACTTGATGCAGAAAAGTAGATTTTCCAATAAACAGGCTCAGTAGGAAAAGAACTATGGGCACTAGAAATTCTCTGGACAAACCCACCAGTGACGAGTTCAAGTGAGAGTGCTTCAGTTGTTTCTGGGGCATTGGCTGAGCTAGATCAAAACCAAAGCAGAACAAACGTGGAAGAAGCAGTGAAACAGGTGGCATCGGTGTGTCTAAAGAGTTGTCGATAAAGTCAACCTCTTGCTGATGAATTGAGCTTTATGATTAATAGAGACATTGAGAACCGAGAGGGAGAAGAGGTGCGACCTGCATTAGACTTTTTTGGTTTTGAAATGAAGAGCAACAAACCTTGTGCTGGTGTGAATCCCTATATCGTGGATGGAACTGGACCTTCTTCTGTCGGAGCCGTTATATCTCAACTGTCTCACGATGAAGCTGGATTAGCTGATAAAGACCTAATTTTGGATTCTGTCAACAATTGGACATGTGGGGAAACTGATCAACGCATCCAAAACCTTGTGAAGAATGGAAACTCTGAACGTATAGATAAACAAGTGACTCCCTTCAGTAAAGGCACAAGTAAGAACTCGGAGCCTCTATGTATATATATATCATTTGTGTATATGTACGTATATTATCAATTGGAGTAGGGGGATGATAACTTTCCTTTAATGGACGTTTTCTTTCCCTTGAAAAGAAAGTTATGTTAAGAAGGCTGCTATGGGCATAGTTACTAACAATGGTGCTTCATGACTTTATCTGATCTGCTTTTGAGCTTTTAATATTAAGCACTTTCTAAGATCAGCATGTAATAGTTTCTGTAACTGAAATCTATTAAAACTATACTAGAAGATGGTTGTTTGACACTCTTCATAAGTTAGGCTGGGTCTTTGGTTGTAATGGGCAGTTGGCAACCACCACCCATTCTGGTGGCATATTACTCAGGTACTTTACTAAAGGCTGGGCTTGTTATTGTGAAGTTAATCAAGACGACTTATGATCAGCAATCTGCTAGTACCTTTTGTTTGGTCCCTGCTCACTGCGCAGCTGCGTGCTATTAGCACCTCTTGTGCTTTATTGATATGACGCGCCCCAGAAGCTCTCTTATTAAAGGTGCTTATTCTTCTTCTGTTGTTTAATAGAGTGGACAGATGAAGTGTTGCCAATTGTCAAAAGAAAGCTGATGGAGATGAATGAAGATAACTAAAGTAAAGGTTTGCACTTGCTTTTACTTCAGGATATGGAATTGCCTGTTATGTTATGTAGTGACGCGACGAAAGTTAACTTCATTTATCTTTCAGTTGAAAGGCCGAGGTTTACTAAACAGGAGCCAGTGGAGGTGACCCCTGGACACTGGAGTACCAAAAAGGCCAATGTGGAATTCCATGGTATCATTTAAGAGAACCTTCATAACTTGATGCTGATCCTGTGGGTCCATTTGACAGCATGTGATGGTTCTTGCTCAATCCATGCTCCTATATGCAGGAAAACAGCCAATTGTTGAGGCGGAGTATAGGGGGAGTACTGCTTTAAGTGCAAGTGATGGACAACCAGCAGAGGATGAACCCATCAATGCACTGGCTTCTTCAGTACAAATGGCTAAAGATACCTCCTGTTCAGTCAAAGTTATGACGGACTGCCATTCTCATCTAGTGGGTTTTTTTTTATTTTTTATTATCACTACTTTTTTTCCCTTCTGATTTGACTGCTGTTGATCCTCGAAATTGGCTAAGCCATTGCTTTTTTTTTTTTTGCCCCCCTCCATGTTTCACTTTTTGGACAGCTTCTTTTTCTCATTCGATATTTTGGTTTTAGCTTCAGCTCAATTTCATTTATTCATAGTAGGAGCCTTATGGATATCCGATGGTCCATATGCCAGCTTCCAAATTGGGTTGGTTAACTTCATTGGCATCACTCAATAGATCTTTAACTGAATAATATAACGTGTTCTTTTCCGAATAGTTTCATCTCTCCCCTAGTCATTAGTTTTCTTCGTTTTGCATACGTTGCAATTGCAATTGCATATATATGGTATCATCTGCTTACTTGTGTGGACCTAAGTAACATTCCTTGTTTTTTTCGCTTCTGTTGATGCAGGAGCTGCCTGATGACCTGCCATTGTCATTTTTTAAGGGACCTTCTTCAAGAGGCCGGAAAGTTGTGTTTCTCAAGGATCCATATACGAGAATGTGGCCAGTCATTTACCATGAAAGATCGGGACTAGGATTGCATGCTGAATGTATCCAGCAAGGAGATGAGTGTGTTTTCCAACGCAACATCATGTCCAGCTCCCCGTTTCTGTATGAAGTCTCCATCACCCGGGTAAACAAGTTTGCCCCAGGCCACTAATTCACGAACTGTATGACTGGAATCCCAACTTAACTAGACCGTACCATCTTAGTCTCAGTTGGGCTTCTTCCCAGCCTTGAATCCCCTAACTGCCATGACCGAAAGACCCGGAATGTTGAACCTATTTGTAAATGATCTGACTAACTTTTCCTTTGCTTGAAGTTCAAGGATATTGAGTGCTAACCTCCTGTGGCTTGTCACTATTTGCTCTGGCCAAGCGGACGATTCAACTGGTATTAAGCTTGGTGGGCCCTCACCCCCAAGCCCATGTAATTTGACTCCGTAGGCCCACCACATGCACATTGCGGGAAATTATTATATGAACTGATCTTGTCTCTATTTTTATCGGGGAAAATGGATTTCTTTAGAAAGACCATAGAATTCCCTGAGAGAGGCCTTCTTTTATTTTGATGACATCCGGGACATGCCATCGAGACATACCTGGAGCCGGAGATTTGCAGGGATGACAGAGAACCATGAGTTGGCGAACAACAACAATTCCAAGGTGAAAAACTTTCCAGGAAAAGTCTGAATTTTACCTTGTCCACAAGTACGCTAAGGAGGCCCAAGTAAGTTGGGACGGTATCGGTGAGGCTATAGCCTATAGTCCATCCACTCCATCAGGATAGGAAGAAGTGTGCAAATTGACTGTAGGACAACCTCATTTGTTTACGGTCGCCACAACCGTTTCTCGGCAGGGCCACCGTGCTGCAGAAATCATCTAACTTCCTGCTTTTGCTGCACTATCTGAGATATAAAGATTGCTAAATATTAGAAACAGAACCAAAGCAGAAATCATTTAGCCCCATGAGAAATTGAAACGTGATCTCTTCGTCGAAGCGTGGTAAGCTCATGAGCAGCCCTGCAAGTCCACAGTGTGCATGAGCTATGTATAGTGCATACTGAGTCCACCCCGACAACCCTTCAAGGATGGTTTGTAATAAGTTGCGATTCAGTCACTTTGCAGACAATCGGTTGCGACAATAGTTCGCCAGATTTCAAAGATGCGTGGACATCCTGTGGAGAGAAGCGACCGTGAACCCGTCATATTACTGAAAATATTTATTTAGTTTCCTATTTACCCATATCTCTTTACTTCATTTTGGGCTTTTTCGAAAACAATTGGAGTCCAGATGAAGTTAACACGAATCGCCTATTAGGTGTAATTTTCCCTTCCAAATAACGAAACTTGGGCGAAAATGGAAGCAAATGAAAATGCGATCTTCCAGAACTCAAGAAAACAGAAGCATGCCTCTAATACAGACTGCAACAGCCTCTAAGAACATTTCAAACATACGGCCCAATCGTTCAGATCAAGAGTGCCAGAAACAAGGGCTAGAAAGTAGCAAATCCTTCGGCTATCAAGAGACTGATTTACGTATCCACGAAGCAAAGATATAACCCATTAAGAGGGGGCCACTGTATCGGTGATAAACTCAAAAAGAGAGACAATGAAGGGATGCCCAAAGCAATGCAACTTTTTTTAAACACCACCCAAGCTAAGCTAGCACAAGATTAACCAGATAAGTACTTCTGATATGTCACCTGAAAGAAATGAAAGCAGACCAACAATATCCACCGTCAGCTGAAAGGGGCCTATCTCAAATATCTCACATTCCGATTTTTAAGTTCCCACCACGATTATGTGGAGCAAGCAGAACAAAATAGTTTCTTTGCCTAAAATGCAAAGGGAATCACCCTTCTAAATTGGTCATACATCTTTTGTATGTATAGCTTGTAGAAATAAAAAGACAATGTTCGACACAAAAGCATGCTAACCCATCAAGATTACAGAAAACCAAAAGCCGTGATTCTAGTAAGAAGATGCTAACCCATCAAGATTACAGAAAACCAAAAGCCGTGATTCTAGTAAGAAGATGCACACGCAGAATGAAGATTTGGTGCCGGAGATGCCAAAGCAGCAAGGTTCTCTGTACTGTAGTGATCAATGTTTTGACATCCACAGCAATAGGAATTCTCTTCACACAAGTAGTAGCTGCAACAACGGGTGAGTTCCCAAGATATTTACCAACCAAAAAGAAGTCGTAACAGAGATGTCGAAGCTCGGTTACTATCTCGCGGCTACAATCTTCCTCAATAGTATCCAACCAGTTCTTCAGGTACTCTCTCATTATGTCTTACGTAATCTGAAATGTCACAATTATAAGATTTTTCTATGTAGATCTTGATCAAGCATTTGGGTGAACCCCGAATACTTGTCCAGGGGTGGCAGTTGGTGCAGGATGGCAATTCTTCATTGCCATAGTGAACATTGGATGCTACTATGTTGTGGGGCTTCCAATCGGAGCCTTGCTGGATGCAAGTTCAAGCTCGGTGCATTGGCATTTGGATCGGATGCTGATGGCTGTCTAATACAGATTGTCGTGTTTCTCTTTATTGTCTTTTGAGTGAATTAGCGAAAGGAGGTAAGGAGTCCTTTCGCTAATTCACTCAAAAGACAATAAAGAGAAACACGACAATCTGTATTAGACAGCCAATCAGCATCCCGATCCAAATGCCAAATGCACCGAGCTTGAACTTGCATCCAAGCAAGGCTCCGATTGGAAGCCCCACAACATAGTAGCATCCAATGTTCACTATGGCAATGAAGAATTGCCATCCTGCACCAACTGCCACCCCTGGACAAGTATTCGGGGTTCACCCAAATGCTTGATCAAGATCTACATAGAAAAATCTTATAATTGTGACATTTCAGATTACGTAAGACATAATGAGAGAGTACCTGAAGAACTGGTTGGATACTATGAGGAAGATTGTAGCCGCGAGATAGTAACCGAGCTTCGACATCTCTGTTACGACTTCTTTTTGGTTGGTAAATATCTTGGGGAAACTCACCCGTTGTTGCAGCTACTACTTGTGTGAAGAGAATTCCTATTGCTGTGGATGTCAAAACATTGATCACTACAGTACAGAGAACCTTGCTGCTTTGGCATCTCCGGCACCAAATCTTCATTCTGCGTGTGCATCTTCTTACTAGAATCACGGCTTTTGGTTTCTGTAATCTTGATGGGTTAGCATCTTCTTACTAGAATCACGGCTTTTGGTTTTCTGTAATCTTGATGGGTTAGCATGCTTTTGTGTCGAACATTGTCTTTTTATTTCTACAAGCTATACATACAAAAGATGTATGACCAATTTTAGAAGGGTGATTCCCTTTGCATTTTAGGCAAAGAAACTATTTTGTTCTGCTTGCTCCACATAATCGTGGTGGGAACTTAAAAATCGGAATGTGAGATATTTGAGATAGGCCCCTTTCAGCTGACGGTGGATATTGTTGGTCTGCTTTCATTTCTTTCAGGTGACATATCAGAAGTACTTATCTGGTTAATCTTGTGCTAGCTTAGCTTGGGTGGTGTTTAAAAAAAGTTGCATTGCTTTGGGCATCCCTTCATTGTCTCTCTTTTGAGTTTATCACCGATACAGTGGCCCCCTCTTAATGGGTTATATCTTTGCTTCGTGGATACGTAAATCAGTCTCTTGATAGCCGAAGGATTTGCTACTTTCTAGCCCTTGTTTCTGGCACTCTTGATCTGAACGATTGGGCCGTATGTTTGAAATGTTCTTAGAGGCTGTTGCAGTCTGTATTAGAGGCATGCTTCTGTTTCTTGAGTTCTGGAAGATCGCATTTTCATTTGCTTCCATTTTCGCCCAAGTTTCGTTATTTGGAAGGGAAAATTACACCTAATAGGCGATTCGTGTTAACTTCATCTGGACTCCAATTGTTTTCGAAAAAGCCCAAAATGAAGTAAAGAGATATGGGTAAATAGGAAACTAAATAAATATTTTCAGTAATATGACGGGTTCACGGTCGCTTCTCTCCACAGGATGTCCACGCATCTTTGAAATCTGGCGAACTATTGTCGCAACCGATTGTC
This sequence comes from Psidium friedrichsthalianum, assembly GCA_019149425.1. Taxonomy (NCBI): domain Eukaryota; kingdom Viridiplantae; phylum Streptophyta; class Magnoliopsida; order Myrtales; family Myrtaceae; genus Psidium; species Psidium friedrichsthalianum. Next base: position 11,300 of record JAGVVM010008946.1, read on the forward strand.
TGCAAAGTGACTGAATCGCAACTTATTACAAACCATCCTTGAAGGGTTGTCGGGGTGGACTCAGTATGCACTATACATAGCTCATGCACACTGTGGACTTGCAGGGCTGCTCATGAGCTTACCACGCTTCGACGAAGAGATCACGTTTCAATTTCTCATGGGGCTAAATGATTTCTGCTTGGTTCTGTTTCTAATATTTAGCAATCTTTATATCTCAGATAGTGCAGCAAAAGCAGGAAGTTAGATGATTTCTGCAGCACGGTGGCCCTGCCGAGAAACGGTTGTGGCGACCGTAAACAAATGAGGTTGTCCTACAGTCAATTTGCACACTTCTTCCTATCCTGATGGAGTGGATGGACTATAGGCTATAGCCTCACCGATACCGTCCCAACTTACTTGGGCCTCCTTAGCGTACTTGTGGACAAGGTAAAATTCAGACTTTTCCTGGAAAGTTTTTCACCTTGGAATTGTTGTTGTTCGCCAACTCATGGTTCTCTGTCATCCCTGCAAATCTCCGGCTCCAGGTATGTCTCGATGGCATGTCCGGATGTCATCAAAATAAAAGAAGGCCTCTCTCAGGGAATTCTATGGTCTTTCTAAAGAAATCCATTTTCCCCGATAAAAATAGAGACAAGATCAGTTCATATAATAATTTCCCGCAATGTGCATGTGGTGGGCCTACGGAGTCAAATTACATGGGCTTGGGGGTGAGGGCCCACCAAGCTTAATACCAGTTGAATCGTCCGCTTGGCCAGAGCAAATAGTGACAAGCCACAGGAGGTTAGCACTCAATATCCTTGAACTTCAAGCAAAGGAAAAGTTAGTCAGATCATTTACAAATAGGTTCAACATTCCGGGTCTTTCGGTCATGGCAGTTAGGGGATTCAAGGCTGGGAAGAAGCCCAACTGAGACTAAGATGGTACGGTCTAGTTAAGTTGGGATTCCAGTCATACAGTTCGTGAATTAGTGGCCTGGGGCAAACTTGTTTACCCGGGTGATGGAGACTTCATACAGAAACGGGGAGCTGGACATGATGTTGCGTTGGAAAACACACTCATCTCCTTGCTGGATACATTCAGCATGCAATCCTAGTCCCGATCTTTCATGGTAAATGACTGGCCACATTCTCGTATATGGATCCTTGAGAAACACAACTTTCCGGCCTCTTGAAGAAGGTCCCTTAAAAAATGACAATGGCAGGTCATCAGGCAGCTCCTGCATCAACAGAAGCGAAAAAAACAAGGAATGTTACTTAGGTCCACACAAGTAAGCAGATGATACCATATATATGCAATTGCAATTGCAACGTATGCAAAACGAAGAAAACTAATGACTAGGGGAGAGATGAAACTATTCGGAAAAGAACACGTTATATTATTCAGTTAAAGATCTATTGAGTGATGCCAATGAAGTTAACCAACCCAATTTGGAAGCTGGCATATGGACCATCGGATATCCATAAGGCTCCTACTATGAATAAATGAAATTGAGCTGAAGCTAAAACCAAAATATCGAATGAGAAAAAGAAGCTGTCCAAAAAGTGAAACATGGAGGGGGGCAAAAAAAAAAAAGCAATGGCTTAGCCAATTTCGAGGATCAACAGCAGTCAAATCAGAAGGGAAAAAAAGTAGTGATAATAAAAAATAAAAAAAAACCCACTAGATGAGAATGGCAGTCCGTCATAACTTTGACTGAACAGGAGGTATCTTTAGCCATTTGTACTGAAGAAGCCAGTGCATTGATGGGTTCATCCTCTGCTGGTTGTCCATCACTTGCACTTAAAGCAGTACTCCCCCTATACTCCGCCTCAACAATTGGCTGTTTTCCTGCATATAGGAGCATGGATTGAGCAAGAACCATCACATGCTGTCAAATGGACCCACAGGATCAGCATCAAGTTATGAAGGTTCTCTTAAATGATACCATGGAATTCCACATTGGCCTTTTTGGTACTCCAGTGTCCAGGGGTCACCTCCACTGGCTCCTGTTTAGTAAACCTCGGCCTTTCAACTGAAAGATAAATGAAGTTAACTTTCGTCGCGTCACTACATAACATAACAGGCAATTCCATATCCTGAAGTAAAAGCAAGTGCAAACCTTTACTTTAGTTATCTTCATTCATCTCCATCAGCTTTCTTTTGACAATTGGCAACACTTCATCTGTCCACTCTATTAAACAACAGAAGAAGAATAAGCACCTTTAATAAGAGAGCTTCTGGGCGCGTCATATCAATAAAGCACAAGAGGTGCTAATAGCACGCAGCTGCGCAGTGAGCAGGGACCAAACAAAAGGTACTAGCAGATTGCTGATCATAAGTCGTCTTGATTAACTTCACAATAACAAGCCCAGCCTTTAGTAAAGTACCTGAGTAATATGCCACCAGAATGGGTGGTGGTTGCCAACTGCCCATTACAACCAAAGACCCAGCCTAACTTATGAAGAGTGTCAAACAACCATCTTCTAGTATAGTTTTAATAGATTTCAGTTACAGAAACTATTACATGCTGATCTTAGAAAGTGCTTAATATTAAAAGCTCAAAAGCAGATCAGATAAAGTCATGAAGCACCATTGTTAGTAACTATGCCCATAGCAGCCTTCTTAACATAACTTTCTTTTCAAGGGAAAGAAAACGTCCATTAAAGGAAAGTTATCATCCCCCTACTCCAATTGATAATATACGTACATATACACAAATGATATATATATACATAGAGGCTCCGAGTTCTTACTTGTGCCTTTACTGAAGGGAGTCACTTGTTTATCTATACGTTCAGAGTTTCCATTCTTCACAAGGTTTTGGATGCGTTGATCAGTTTCCCCACATGTCCAATTGTTGACAGAATCCAAAATTAGGTCTTTATCAGCTAATCCAGCTTCATCGTGAGACAGTTGAGATATAACGGCTCCGACAGAAGAAGGTCCAGTTCCATCCACGATATAGGATTCACACCAGCACAAGGTTTGTTGCTCTTCATTTCAAAACCAAAAAAGTCTAATGCAGGTCGCACCTCTTCTCCCTCTCGGTTCTCAATGTCTCTATTAATCATAAAGCTCAATTCATCAGCAAGAGGTTGACTTTATCGACAACTCTTTAGACACACCGATGCCACCTGTTTCACTGCTTCTTCCACGTTTGTTCTGCTTTGGTTTTGATCTAGCTCAGCCAATGCCCCAGAAACAACTGAAGCACTCTCACTTGAACTCGTCACTGGTGGGTTTGTCCAGAGAATTTCTAGTGCCCATAGTTCTTTTCCTACTGAGCCTGTTTATTGGAAAATCTACTTTTCTGCATCAAGTCCCATCATATATGTCGAACCTGAAGCATGAAAAAGCATTCCAACCTCTCTGGAACGCAAAGGCTCCATCAATTGCATACAGTGTCACTTCCCATTGCCTCCCACCTGAATCCTCCAGACGGATATTTTGTTTATGTACTGCAATGGAAAGAAACATCTATCTTAAAACAAAGCTCATCCTCACAACAAAATCGGCACGAGCAACAAACTATGACTATGCCTATGCAGATCAAATTTAGGGAGAAAGTTGATTGCACAAGCATCACAGTACTGAAATATTGCATTTTAAGTTACCACAACTAAAGTCATCTGAGCACTTGATAAGCAAAGATCTGGAACAAAAAAAAAAAAAAAAACAACATTGTGAATAATCCATGTCATTGCTAACACCGTGACTTATTCAGGTCATGTAGATATGGAAATATGAAAATTGTAGATAGTCAACTACCTGAGGTATATGCCTATTTCTTCATCAAGGCTCCGGATCGGCTAAGTACTACACATGTCAAGTTACATAACGGATATGGATATATTCCTACAGAAATTTTTACTTTCCAGAGCACGACACGATATCTTATGCCACTTCTCATCGTTTCTTTTTGCGATAGACCATCGGATATTCATAATGCTCCTACTATGAATAAATGAATTTGAGCTGAAGCTAAAACCAAAATATCGAATGAGAAAAAGCAGCTGTCCAGAAACTGAAATATGGAAGGGAAAAAAAAAGGGTTAATATTGCAAAAAACTCCAAACTGGTACACTTGTGACAAATTTACCCCAAATTATTTTTTTGACCACGAAAAACTCCAAACTGATACACCTGTGACAAATTTACTCCAAATTATCTTTTTGACCACCAAAAATCCCAAACTAATACATTTGTAACAAACTTACCCTAAATTAATTTTTTTTACCATGAAAAACCCCAAACTATTACACCTATGACAAATTTACCCTTCGTTAAATTGGTTTAATGTAACAAAAAACCCCAAATTGATACACATCTGACAAACAGAGGTTAAAAACCCTAAACTAATACATCTGTGAACTGCCACGTGCCATCAAATTTAGCAATTTGATGTTAAATTTAACGAAAACTAACGGAGCGTAAATTTATCACAATTGTACCAATTTGGGGTAAATTTGTCATAAGTACACCAGTTTGAAGTTTTTTGTGGTCAAAAAAATAGTTTAGGATAAATTTTTCATAGACGTATCAATTTGGGGTTTTCCGTGGTATTAAAAAAAAACAATGGCTTAGCCAATTTCGAGGATCAACAACAGTCAAATTAGAAGGGAAAAAAAGTGGGGATAACATAAAAATAAAAATCCCACTAGATGAGAATACCAGTTCGTCATGCATGCTGGTTTAGATTTCCTTTTCCTCTTTTGGGCCGATACGCTGGTTTAAATTCTAATTGAGTCATAAAATTGCCTGAATTAAAGATCACATGAGTAAAATATTTCGTTCGCTTAAAATGTTATCCCATCAAAGTGAGCACAATACAAAAATGATGATATTGTTCGTATCCTTATCCCCTCCAATTTTTTCAAGCAAGTGAGATTCGAGCGGTTGTCACACCATCTGACTTGAAAATTTATTTGTAGCCTTTGCCGATTTTATTTCGTATGGTGTCCAAATCTTGAAACGTAGTCCAAAATAATTTAGTAGCTTTTTTTCTTTTTGACAATACAATGTATCCGGACGGCTTAACACAAATAAATGTCGCAAAGGCACGAAATTAATTTTAACAGCATGAATTTCTCTCTGCTCCCGAATCTCAGTGCTCTCAGGCTGCCTAAAAGTGGCCTCTGCGTATGTTTCCCTTCAAATATATGCACTCCCAAAGCTCAGGCACCTCAACTTGTCCCACAATCACCTAATCAGCGAGTTCCCTCCTTGTCACATGTCTAACTAGAAAAATCGATTTTTTTTTAGCTTATGAATAATTCCTTGAAGAGAATTATGTCTCGAAGCTGGTGGCCAAGAGAGAGAAACTAATGAGGTCATCAGCACCTAGCAGGAGGGTGGCAAACCTGTCCCGATATATCAAAATTATCTGTTAATCACGTTGATTAATGTTAAGCCAACCTTTACCTAATCAAATAAAATTCGATTTTTTAAATCGCCCCTTCGAAAGCAACCTTGTACTGATTCCGCATCACATCATGTCCCCACTGCATGTCCAGCGTGGAACGTTCAACTACAAGGACATGTGGCCCCCCCTTGCTAGTCAATTAAAGATGGTCATAGTGATCAACGGGTCCTTTTCGATGGCCTAAGATCCGGCATCATGAGCACGACTACTTTAGACGAACCGTGTCTAGTGGTTCGACAATCAATACATGTCCGAAGACCTTGCCTTGTTGACTTTTGAAGTGTGTACTTGACAGAGATCTTGACTTTGGGA
>JAGVVM010008947.1:0-15009 GCA_019149425.1 Psidium friedrichsthalianum
AAAGTAGATCCTTCCTCTTCTCTTGCTTTATCGATTTGAAATGGCTTACACATCTCCATCCTGCCTTTCTCGTTTTAAAGTTTTCTTCTTTTTCACAAAAATCCTTCGGCCGTTCCAATGGGCTCTCTCTTAATCAATCCCCCGAGAGGGCGCAATTTCACCCGGCCTAGATTAAGGTTTCGTCGGGCAGCCTCAAGGTTTTACCATGTTTCCTCTGTCGTGTTTCAATCTGGGGAAAACTGCCCTAAATTCCCTGTTTTCTTTCGTACCCTGGAATCCTACACTTCAACCCAATTTGCTGTCGATTTGAATCTGATGCAGTGGTTAACTCTGTCTTGTAACATGAAATACCCTTTTCGTCCTGTTTTTTTTTTTTGATTGGTTCTCTTGAATTTCTTCGATCGGTTTTGGTTAGAGATTGATGCACCAAAGGTCCAGTGTTGATTAGAAATTTTCAGGCCAAAATGCTTTTTCATCTCTGTATTTTGCACTTGTTCTGTGATAGATCAAATCGGGCATTCTTTCCTCGTCTCAGTGCACGTTTTGGTCTACACGACATGTCACTTGTCATGATTATGATGCCTAAAATTACTACAATAAAATCAATATGCACCAAGCACAAGCCATAGAGGGGGTGGAAGATCGGAATGTTTGTGAAAATCCGAACTTGAAATGACAGTCATATACGCCTCTTTATTTTAATGTTCGTTTTTTTGAATTGTGAGGTATCCCTGTTGCGCGCATGTTAGAATGAGTAATTAGAAAACTTGAGGTGTGTTACCGTCTTTGGTCGCCAAAATTCAAACCGGGAAAAACGAATCTCCAATTAAAAAATGGACAGTAATGTCAAATTTTGGAAAATCATCAAGGACGGTATCAATTTGTCTGTATGTTTGAGAGAGAGAGAGAGAGAGAGAGAGAGATTTGAAGATGGTTTTGATGACGTTGGGCAAGGGCGATTGGTGAGGCCTCGTGTTTATATCAATGGCTTTTCACATTTTACACCGCCCGGACAGGATGAAGATGGACTGGACCGGACGGACAGGATGCAGATGGACTGGACCGGATTGGACATGACAGGACTGGATATTTCAATAACTGTGCGTCGCATGCGTGTGTAGATAGTTTGGATCAGAAATTGGATCCAGGCCCGATTAACCGGCACTCTATTGCCAAAACCTGTCATTACCTCAACTTTTCTGGATTTGTCACCATCGATGGGCCAAATTCCATTAGAATTAATTTAAATTAACCAATGTAATCTCTCGTCACATGTATTTAGTAACTACATAGGGTCAATGTAGTTTTTTCCAAGAAAATGATTCCTTCCTCATCATACATATATCATACATGATGGCGCGCAGGAATCTCGGCACTGATTTATTGTCAAAATTACATCAGATCACATATACATGGAATTGGCCAATATGGTCAATTGTCGACACCAATGCCTCCGCATATTCGGATGGTAAACATCAGAACTTCATCATAAGTGTGGCGGCTGCCGGTCGCATTCGCTCGGCCCACCTGAACTATAGAAGCCAAATAATACAAGTAATAAATAAATGAATGATGGTGGGAGACCATCCTTTGCTCCCATGTTGTTGGGTTTTATTAAGTTGCTCATCCTTATCGGGAGCACAGAACAGGGGGTCACTAAGATTCGCATCTTCGATCCCTCGGACGTTTCCATCGCTCGTGTATCCCGACGTCAGCAAAATTCACTACGCGTGCAAAGGGAGCTTAAGCTCGTCAAACTAGGCCCACGTAACATGAACCGCCCCACTTTGTCCGGTCGTTTCATTGGATATCTAGAATTTCTGGGACTGGTTTGATTACAAATGACGGCTTAAACATTCAGCTTGAGTTAACCCAGACTTCTTTTCATCTCAAAAATGTCTATGGATGCATCAGATCACATTCTCGTGCAAGATTCCATCACAATCGATCACTGATGTCCTAGGTTATATTACATTGGGAAGGGAAGACAACAATGCATTAACTTGGAAAAAGGTGTAGCGTTTCCTTATTTGAATGCATATTTTTGTCTGCACCACATGTCGTCTCAATACGTAGCTTTCTAGTTTGCCTTGCGCAAGATGACCTGAGCGCCATACTGTGGCTGGAGGGTGATGATGGTGCAAGGGGCATGCGCATAAGATGGAGAGAGCTCGAATGTGAATTGCTGAAGTATCATGGCGAGCGCCATCTTCGCCTCTATCATTGAGAAGTTCTGGCCGATGCATATACGAGGGCCCCATCCGAACGGAAAAAAGGAGACTTGGTTCTTGGTGGCCTTGGACACTCCCTCCGCGAACCTCTCCGGCTTGAAACTCCTCGGCATCCTCGCCCCACAGTTCTTTATCATGGTGGATGAGGAGAGTCGGCATTGCGAGATGGACTCCCGGGGGTATGGTCAGCTTCCCCAGTTTTGTTTCCTTCTGAAGCTTCCGTGCTAGTATGACCACTGGTGGGTATAGCCTCAGCACCTCATTCAAGATCATTGTGACCTGATCACGAAAAATCCGCAGAAGTTACGTGGTGAAGAAGTGTGTGTAGGAGCATCTTACATGATTATGACGAACGAGAAAAAATAACTACAATGAAATTTAAGGGAAAGTCCTCCCATCTAACATCAATTCCCGAATAGAATGGATAATAATATTATAATTATGAGTGCCACTCAAAACAAAATAGGAAGAGAGTATGGAACTTACAATCTTGAGGTGGCTTAACCGTCAAAGTCAGGTTTTCCGCTTCCGAAGGTTTGGAGGACCTCCTCCCTAGCTCGGGCTTGCCAATCTGGGTGCACGCCTCAACAAGACCATGGTCCATACTAGCAAAACCGAAGTGGTCTCTTGTCCGGCGAAGTAGAAAAGCTTGCACTCCTCAATCACGTCATGAAGGCTCATCCCGACATTCTCTTTCATGTTTGACTCCAGCAACAGCCCCAGCAGATCATCGCTAGCAGCTTCCCCTGCCCTTATTGCTTTCTCTCTTCTGCGGATGATGTCCATGAGCAGAGCCTGCACTTCTTTATCTATGTTCTTCATCCTCCTGTTCATCTTAGTTGGCACAAACCTGTGAAATATCGAATTCGACAGTCGAATTTTTCGTAATGTCACGACTGTAAGGCAGAAGCTCATTTAGATTCAGCTAGCTTATGGATGACGAGAGATTTACCTCCAGCCAGGGATGTAGACTGATTGAATGGATTTAATTGCGAGCAAGGCTTGTTCCTCCTGAAGTTCAAAGATTCTTTTGCCTTCTTCAAAGCTACTACCAAATGCCGTCCGAGAGATTACGTCACGGGTTAAATTTTGAAGGTCGACCCACGCGTCAACCTCACACGATCTCTCATCTGATACCAATTTCTCCCATCTGCCTACCATTTCAGTGCAACTTGAACAAAAAGCGGGTAACATAAGCTGCAAGACAACAGACCAATGCAAACAAGGAGTCAAAAAGAAAATTCCAGAGGCATCAATGTGTGGGGTTCCAATTATTTGAGCATAGTATAGTTTTAGGTACTTTCAACTTCTCCATGTGGAATGCTGGATTGATAATCTTCCGGTGCTGAGCCCATTTCTCGCCCTCGTGGTTCGCGAGTCCATTGGCGAGCAGCTTCACCAGGGGATTGGAAGATGGCTTGGGATAGTCGTATATCTTGGAGGAAGATCTCCTTTAACTGCTCGGGGTTCGTTATGGTCACTCTCGGTATTGGGCCCATCCACATGAACGAGTCTTTGCCTGCAATGCATCCAGCAAAATAAGAGGCACATTGCCAGAAGAACTAACTTCAGTTATACTCTCAGCTACTCTCTAGGAGTGCATGCAATTGGGCGATTTAATTCATATCAGGAGGCGAAAGATGGCTATAATGATTACAACAAGCCCTTTCTACCCCAAAAATAGAACATTCTACTACACATGCCTGTCGTCTAGACTCCAGAGGTTGGGCCTTCTTGCTTACGCTTTCAGAAGAGAATTTACTTAATTGGCAAGTGCATTTGACTCAGGAAAATCAAGATCCAAATGTTTTCATATCTAGAATTTCATGGTTGTTCCTACTCCGAGCCTCCATCGGCTGGCATCTTCTTACACAAACGCAACTTCAATGGTAATTATTGCTCTTTTTTTTTTTTTTTTATCTAAGAAGCTATCAGCTCGATAGTTTGACAGTACTCTCAACTTATTCTAACTATATGATCTCCTAATAAATAAGTGCAATTAAAGCTTATTTTTTTAGGGCAGTGACCACATCATTCCAATCATCTGGGACGTGTTTCAGTGATTGATGGATTTAATGCCCATGTCATTGAATTGCCACAGGGAGAGAGAGAGAGAGAGTGGGGGGGGGGGGGGGGGTTGCGTGTGGTGTTTGGGCCAAAGGCTTCGAGACACACGACGAGAAAATATTGGGTGGCCAGAGGCCCGACCCACGTGGCCTCTCCTCATGGAGGAGAGGACTGCAAAACACAGAAAAGCACCACAAAATTTTTCCCACGGCACACATGCCATGAATGGTGGTGGGACATCAGAAAAGCTCAAGCCATGAAGACTAGAGCGGGCGGCAGAAATCAATCCAAGAACTCGTTCCTCATTGTCATCCACATGATTTTTGGGTCCCATGAATTGCGAGTAACTTGGCATCTTGCGCTTCTATTGTACATCAAGCATTTATGGGCTTTGGTTCGGATAGGGACGAGTCTCTGCCCTAGGACAACGACTTTTGACTCCCTCAAAACGTGTTTAGTGACTTGATTGACATCCATGAATCTTCAATCAGGATCACTCTGGAATTCTAGGGTGATCGGCCGACGTGGGCATAACTCACCTCAGTCACACGGTCGAGCGTCCATACATATCGATCATCCACCGACGTACATCAAAAATTCAAAATGGGAAGCATGAATGGGCAATTTATAAGGGCAGTAAGTTCAAATGTTTTGAAACTCATCAAAGACGGCATCGACCCAGGGAAAGAAAAGAAAAGAAAAAAGTGAGCCTTAATGGATGAGAAGATAGAGAGGTGCCACACACAGACATGCTGTGAAGTTGTGCGTGCATACCATAGGTTTGGAAGGATCGATGCAAGAAAGGCAAGAGGCGAGGCTTGATGTCGTCCGAGACGGCGATGGGCTTGGACTTGGCTTCCTTGAGCAGCCGCGCGTTCTCCTTGAGGTCTCCGAACAGGAAGGTGTAGGGTTTGCCGGAGAGGCCTTGCTGCCTCAGGAGCCTCTCGAGCCTCTTCGGCCTCAGCCACACCCAGTTCACCACCCTCCATGCGCATGTCGCCAGGACGGCCAGAACCGCCGCTAGGGCAATTGACTGTGTTGAGACCTCCATCTTTTCTTCTTCCGCGTGTGTATCTGTCCGTACGTGGGTCTCTGTGAGAGAAAGAGAGACAGAGAGAGGGTTCAATGTGTCGACGGTTTGATAATATTGGGCAAGGTGTCGTGTTATAAAGCCGTAGCCCATCCACAGCCGCCTATGTTGGCCGAGAAGCTTCTTGATCGCGACCCAAGAGGGATAAAAAAAATGAAAGTAAAAGAGTAAGGATACCCAAAATAAAAACCAAAGAAAAACTATTCACGGGACTCAAAACGGGAGGGTGAGTTTAGCATATGTACTGGACCGTATATAAATTTCATGTATATTTCATATAGTCTTGCATAAATATTCAGCCAAGAAATGTTTGCTAAATAATTTTGTAAAAGTGATAAAATCTCTTTTTAACTCGCAAGACATGTTCTGGGAAAAAGGGAAACCATGGAATTCATTTTCTGCCCATGTTGCAATGAAATTCGAGATACTCGTGGCTGACATATAATTTGGCAAGAGTGTGTAATTATCAACCAACCGTTCGTCATCTCCTAATATTCATATGACATTAACTCGAACGGTTCTGAAAAAAGCACGAGGTTTTCCTTTCAGTTGTTTTCGATCTTTCGGGCGCTCTTTGGCTCGTTCTGGGGACAAAGGCGGAAAGAGGGGATGAAGTCATTGTTGTTTTGTTCAGACGAAAACGGGACAGGGAATCATCATAAGCGATTCTTACGTGTTTGTTGCTTGTTCACACGTTGCGTACGCGGGTTTCATTTGGTTTTGCAAACAGCATAGCGAAGAGCCCTTTCTTTAAGTGTGCTTTTTCAGCATGATATATACTGAACATTCTCAATTAATGTTCTCGAATTATTGGAAATAAGTAACTCTATTACATATGTCCTAAGAAATTCTCGTTGCTCGTACCATTTTAAGACTCGTTAAAGTTTCTCTTTCGTGCAAAAGTACAGTAGGGAGATGATTTTGGTGTCAATTGTTGGTCTAAAGGTATTGCCATCGGAGCAAAATTGCGAGGCGAGGTGGGCTTTCCTTCCAGAAGTTCATGTAATTCGTGGTTCTTTCCGTACATCCTTCGTGTATTTCAAGGTAGTAACTCTTGAAATTGTCAAACTGCCTTTCTCATGTTGCATCTCCGCAGGTGGCCTCTTGACTAGTAATGGATCCGCATTAGATGGGTCACTGATCGTGTTTAAATTGTGATTGGTCGATGTTGTCGAGTGCCCATATGTCTTTTTTCGACTTTATTTATATACTCATCTTGGAGAATCAATCGATAAATTGTGAAAACGTCAGTATATCATAAGATGTGAGTTATTCTCATATGAAGATTGTCCAATCTAAACACGATCGACATCTTCAATAATTCGTCCCTACCCAAGATGCCTCGTTGAAGGTTGTCAAGGATGTAGACGATCTTAGTTGATGTCCATCAGAGATATGTGTCTAAGTTTCTATTTTATTGATTTTCTTCTTTTATATATTTCCCTTCTTACGTGTGCGCTGATGCTAATCGCATGCCAAGTAATTGAAGGTCAAAGGCCATGTAGAAAAGATCGAGAGCTTGACTTCCAGGCAAATTAATGTCCTCCATCCCAAGTAGGCGTATAATTAAGGATGTTGGCTGAAAACTTGAAAGTTAAGTTGCACCTACCGTTGGTATAATAAATTTACAAACTCCCCGCGGTGATGATCTTTCCTCGTGAATGTCCTATGAAGTATTAGGGTGCTCAATTGGACCTACGAACCTAAATAATCGCTTAATGTTCGCGACGTAATTTCCACAAATCCATTCAGTGCATGAATTTTGGTACCCTAACGTTGCACGTTGCAAAAAAATGGTTGAAATCTAGGTGACCATGTCAAATGAAGGGAAGATTACCAAAGAAGTGCTAAATCTTTTATTGTGTTAATTTGTCCCTAACTTTTCTAAATCTTTTGATTGTGTTGTTTAGCCCTAGACTTTTGATCGGAGAACAATGTAGTGGTGGTCGGTCAATTTTGTCGTAGACACACTAGTACTGGTTTAGTCCCTAAACTGTCGGTTGTCAAAGTCATTAACAGCTAATTTTGACTAAAGAACACTAATGTGGTGGTCCAGTCAATGTCGGTTGTCTTGTACGATATACCAGTGCTGACATAGATAAATTTTTTAATTTTTTTATTTTTTTTTCCTTTTTTGTTTCTTTCCCTTACACCTGCCTAGGCGATGGTCAGAAACTAACTATATCTAGAGAGGGATAGATAAGAGTCACCCTCACAGGTCATAGGCGAGGTATGGCCTCGCTTGCCGTGAGGAGATAATCACCCAAATCTGGCATGGACTTGCGCTGCACATTCGCCAGCATCAACAAAGAAAAATAAAGAAAAGAGAGAAAATAAAATTTAATAAATAATCTAAAATTTTAAAAAATAAATTAAAGAATTATTAAAATTTTCTAGGTTAGCGCCAGCTTTCATGTTAGCGATTTTCGGTCAGAATTGGCTAGATGGATTACATTGACAAATTGTCAAAACATTCAGGATTAAATTAGCAAAATTAAAAGGCTTAGGATGAATTTACATCAATGCAATATGTTTAGAACTTTTTTTTTGCCAAAGGAGGATGGACTGAATAGCAGTTTTATCCATCATCTTGCAATCCATCATCTCGCAACTTTGTTTCTTTTGCATTATCCTATAATATTAAAGATAACAACTATGTTGACTGATCATATTAAGCCCACAGGACCACAACAAACCACCCCGCCCCCAACCCAACCCCCCGGGGGGGGAAAGATTCAAGAAGCGCAACCAGCATAGTTATTTCCTCTAGACATTATTATGGAATCCGGCATTTATTACAAAATTTTGGGTTGAAAATGATGAAAGAGATCATCCTCAACACCATATTAATTTAAGATAAGCGACTCCTTTACCGTAATTCCTTTGAGGTGCAAATTGTATACCTATTCGTACATGGCGTGACTCATAAAATAGTAACAAGCATGTTTGAACTCGTGATCTCGTGCTTGTCTAAACATCGGCCTTTTACGTTACATTAATTCGAAAAGTGACCCCATAAAAGGGATTAAAGTCGAAAGGCAAAAGTTATTCAAACGGAATTTTTCACTTCATTCAATTCGAACGTCTTTTAAATTCTAAATTTCTTTTTATCATAAATTTATTCTTCGATCTTACCAACAGGTGCTCAACTTCACAAGCTTTTTCACGGGCGTAACAAGATTTTTTTTTTTTTTTGGTTGAGATTGCCCACCGAATGGATGTGAACACGAAATGCAGTGAGATTAGCTCTGTGACGCGTCAAATTTGCCTCGTGGCGGGCGGGAGAGGTGTCGCGTCGAGGCATGTCAAGAACATTGACAACTCTCCCCTCAAAACGTCATCATTACGTTTATGTGTTATCCGATTAAGACAGTTAAAACGGATTTTTGACGAAGATTGTCGGCCACGCAAGCAAAAACGGCAGCCGTGGTTAAGGACGCTTTGTTTGACGACAACTCATCACCTAATCTTTGACTTCCAGAAGGATTTTTCCTGCTTTTGATTAGGATTGAATGCTGCTACTTGGTAAGCAAGGAACTTTAGATCCTTGACTCATTTATGTTGCATCCGCACCGCAGGACCATGACTTATATGGGATTGCCAACATCCTCCACTTTGATTGATGCACGCTTGCACATCTCACAAGGCTATGACATCATAATTAAATTTCACTTAGATATATGTAACGATCCCTGTATTTATAGCAAAGGATAAGGGGCTTTTTTTCGAAATTAAGTTAAAAAAATTATTTATCAAATTAGGATAAAAAATTATTTATGAGATTAGGGTTTGTGCGGCATTTAAAATGCCGCACGGGCCCCTGCACAACACTTGTACAGTGCTGCGCGGGCTGCACGGCACTGTACAATTGTGGCCGGGCCCGTGCGGCATTTATAATGCCACACGGGCCTGTGGCACTGTAGGCCGCCCGGGCCCGTGCGGCGGCCCACGGCCCGTGTGCGTGCCAAAGAGGCGCGCATAGGCCCCAAATTTTTTTATTTTCATTTTTTTACTTTTTTATAATATTTATATAACTTTGTAAATACAATTTTTTTTTCCTTTTGTAGCTTATTTTTATAACATAATTATCAATAATTAGTTGAAAAATTTTGTTAATATGTCTGTAATTATTTTATAAAGTATGTAAATAAATTAATTCAAAATATTTACAAGGCCGGTGCATAGCATTTTTTATTTCATTTTTTGTATGTGTTTTTTTATTTACTATGTAAAATAATTAATAAAAAAATATTTACGTAAATATAATTTTAAATTAATTATTGATGATTATGTTATAAAAATAAGCTTCAAAAAATTATATTTATAAAATTATAAAAGTACGTAAAAAATAATAAATTAATATAAAAAATGCCGCACTAGCCTTGTGAATATTTTTTTTTATCAATTATTTACATAGTAAATAAATTAATTGCATATATCTTAATAAAATTTTTAATTAATTATTGATAATTATGTTATAAAAAAAGCTTCAAAAGGAAAAAAAATTATATTTACAAATTTATATAAATTTTATAAATAAAAACACCTAAAAAAATAAGAAAATAAAAAAATACTGCCTCGGCCACTTGAATATTTTTTTATTAATTACTAACATACTAAAAAATTAATCACATACATATATCTTAATAAATTTTTCAGTTAATTATTGATAAACATGTTATATAATAAGCTTCAAAAGGAAAAAAAAATATATTTGCAAAATTATATAAATATAAAATTATAAAAACTCGTAAAAAATTACATAAGCTACAAAAATATTTCATTACATAGTAAATAATTAATTACGTACATCTTAATAAAAATTTTTAATTAATTATTGATAATTATGTTATAAAAATAAGCTACAAAAGGAAAAAAATTGTATTTACAAAGTTATATAAATATATAAAAAAGTAAAAAAAGAGAAAATAAAAAAATTGGGGCCCGTGCGCGCCTCTTGGCGGGGGCATGGGCGTGCGGCCTACAGTGCACGCGGCCCATGCGGCATTATAAATGTCGTACGGGCCCGAGCCGCACTTGTACAGTGCCCCGCGGCCCGCGCAGCACTGTACAAGTGCTGTGCAGGGGCCCATGCGGCATTTTGACTACTGCTAGGGCCTGTGCGGCATTTTAAATAAATGCCGCACAAACCCCAATCTCGTAAATAATTTTTTTTTACCCTAATTTGGTAAATATTTTTTTTAAACCTAATTTCGAAAAAAGCCCAAGGATAAGTTGGACAAAAATATGACGAGATTCGTTTCTTGCGCTTGCGAAACTTTGGAATGGAAAGTAAGGTTTTGAAATGTCTCAAATGTTTTAAATTGGATTATGTGTTAGGAATGTAATAAAGGATACACTCGAAATAGTTCTAATGTAGTAATTTTCTTAATGTTTTGCAAAGGAATGGATTGGCATTACGTAAATGGAGCCACGGAATGACCATTCCTTCTTGTTTGATGGAGAAATGGGCATTCTACATCTTTCGGAAGAAACAACCAAAGAAAACTTAAATGGCACCTAAAATGACGCTTCTATTCCAAATCGATCCCTTTCTATCAAATAAGGTCTAGTTCGTGCAATTCACGCCAGAGGATAACTGATGTCCATTCCGGTCCAATTCGTTGTGCACTCAATCATGTCTTGGATTTCGATTTCTCGGCCTTGTATCTAAATACTCAAGGGCTGTGGATTTTTATTTACCGCTTTAGCATAGTTTTTATATATGTGTGTGTATATCCTCTCTTATGCCTTTTGAATGCTTTAAATGATTTTCATTTTTTTTAGATAAAATCAAAACTAGACGGGACCTTTACAAAACCACTTTACATGAGTGCCTAGCATGGTTTGAAAGAACATTTTTAGGGATTAAAAGCGACTAAACCTTGTATGATCACATTAGGTAACAAAACAAATCGGATAGTAACCGAAAGGATTCTAGTAGAATAATAGGGTAAAAATTCCCAACCCAAAAAAATTTTTGGTTGCAAGGAAGTCGAGTGGTTTCTCTCCGACTGCATGATGGGATTTCCGACCTACCTTTCCTCAAAGCCGGTGGCGACTGCATGTACACTTGCACATGCCACACGATTACACTAAGATTGAATTTGAATTCCCAACGTCGCGATTTGATATAAGCTTGGGAGGTCCCGAGCCAAGAGCCTATCTTCAAGCCTCTTCACAATCCCTCCACCTGCCGCTTGATACTTTAGATACGTGAGGGCAGGTAGCGACGGATTGGCAACTCCACTAGGGATCGAATCCAGAATATTTGGTTTCAAGGAGGATTAAGCTATAATGAACTAGTTGATTGTTATCTAACTTGGTCTATATTTTGTAGCGCGTGTCAAAGTCACGAGGAAAACGAGGTTAGTCACTAACTCATGTTAAATGATTTTGGAGTTGGAGTTATAAGGAGAGGCATGTTTGTTAACCCTTTTTGCTTGCAGATGGGGGGTCGGCTGTATGTTGTGTGAATGTTTATATTGAAGCAGTTGACCAAAAATCATCAAATTGGGCCCATAAATGGCCTTTTTTTAAAACAAAATTGACACCGAAATTGAGTTTCCTAGCATGTTTTCCATCCAATAGAGGTATTTTGGGGATATAAATGTTTGATTTAGTGCAAAAAACCCAAATTTCAATTTGACCCGAAATTAAATTTTCAATAGACCAAGCCTAAATGACTGAATCAAGCCAAACCACCCCCATCAATGGATTTAGAATGATGAAAAATATAGGTAGTGGTCTTGGATTTTCATGGTATCCCCTAAAAATTGATTAATTCCATTTTTGGTGAAACCGGAGACTAAATTACAAATAAAAAGTGTAAATTGGTCATTTTTGGCCAAAATTGAGCCAATTATCAAGCCAACGAACCTAATTAAAATTCAAGGCATCAGATATCAATGTCTAGCTTGGGAAAAGTGAAAAATTGAAAGTAAAAAGACTCAAAAAGTAATTTTTTTTTCTCAATTTGGGTTTATGTTTATGAAGGAACATGATACCCAAGCTGAATTTTGAAACTTATGGTGTCCAAAGTGAAAAGGGAATTAAAATAAAAAAATACTATTTTTCATATTTTTTTCCGGACATAGATGCTATTTTTACTAATTTTTGGCTATTTTTTCTAATAAAAATATTAAAATGTAAAAAAAAATATTTTTTTTTTTCAAAATTGGTTCCTAAGGCTAGAGGCTTTCATAATTTGATTTTAAATTTACATGAATGTTTTTACTATTTTAATTGATTTTTTAAAATAAAATAATAAAAAATTATGTGGTCATCAACTATGAAGGGGACCTATGTGGTTAGAAAGGTCCTACCCGAGGAGCCTTAATCCTTGTAAACAGTGGATGGAGAAGAATCGTGATACCTTGTAAATGTGATGCGACCAAGAAGTATTACCCTTAAATGAATCAAAGCCTAAATGACACTCTTTCTCCAATGAATTCGAGTGACTTTAAAATTCTTGCGTGCACTTCATGCTTTTATACATATGAATTCTTTCTCCATTGTAGAATGGTCTTAAGAGAAAGGGATCGAACCCAACGGATAGACCCCTCAATGCAGGTTCGCGAGATAGTGGCCACCCACGATGAGAGGAACTACACGCGAGGATGAATTGGTGATAGCCCATCTCTCTAAATTTGAAAGCCTTCACTGCTGAATTTCTCATTGATTTCCCCAGAGATCACTACCATGACCTTGAACCGTCATTTAATCAAGCAGGAGTGTTCCGTTCTAGACCTCTGAGTCCTTCCGAGAGTAGAAATCCCTAAGTCTCTAGCCTAGGAAAATCTTTGAATGTCAAAACATGCATTCTGATTACGCTCGTCTTTGAAATGTTTCTAAAGGTATTCAAACATTTAAGACAGAACCGTTTAAACACCACCACAAATTTATATTTTAAAAACTGTTGTTCTTTCTATTTTTAGGCCTCAATTTTATCAAAATGAGGTCAAACTACATATCTAAGCTTTTTCTATTTTAGAAATTTCTAAATTTTTGTGATTTTTAAAAGGATTTCAATTTTTTTCAAAATTTTTTAATTTTATTTTTTATTAGGTGTAGAGAAAAGTGACGAAAAAATTGAAAGGGAACAGTGAAAGATGTGAGATTTTCATTATGTTTTTGTGATTTAATACAAAACGGATGTCTTTTTTTCAGAACTAACTTTTTTTGGTTTTGGAGTTTAACTCTAAAACTGATTCTGATTCTCTAAAACTGATTCTGGGAACAGAATCAGAATTTTTGGATTAACAGGGTGATTCTCATTCTTACTGTTTCAGGGACGAATCAGAGAATGAGAATGGTTACCATACTCAGGCGTAAGTCTCTCGCCTAGGAAAATCTTTGAATGTCAAAACCTGCATTGTCTCGATCGTCGTTTGAAATGTTTCTAAGGTATTCAAACATTTTAAAAACAACGCCATGCATTAAAAACCCCACAGGAGATATTTTGATAAAAAGATGAAGTTCCCAAGGGGGGCATTTGAAATCTATCAAAGGATTATCACCTCGAATGAATAGAATCTGAGCCATGCCCCAAACACGTCGTCTCTATACATTACTTGAGCGGTGGGTGGAGGCTTTGTTTGAGACGTAGGGATCATTCGCAGAGTTACATGCCCTAATAGCTATTGCTAATACAGAATGTATAATGCCCTCTTAAGAAGAGAGCCCCTCCTTTTCCGTGTGAGGACTATAGATTGAATGCACTTTAGATGTTCAGAGCCTGGCGATTATAAGATATAAACCATATGAAGCACCCAACTATGACAAACGTCCCCTTCATGGAACAGGATGCTTGCTTATTTAATTCAATTTAATCCATATCCTTACCCCCTCTTATGCTGGCAAATGCACCAACGGATGAAGGAGGGGTGGTGGTTTTTGGGGTTTTTTTTTTTTGGGGGGGCAGATCTATAGGCCGTATTTTTGCCTTATTCACTATTGTTGTTCCACCCCAGTTACCATCAAAGAAGGGGCCCAATAAATGCCATCTATATTGGTCTTGGCCAGGATATAAAGAATCAGTATTTGAATAGGAAATGAATGGATTTTTATTATAGCATTAGGAAAGGCTAGTTTATCTTCTCTAGGGTTGTTCTAATAGGAAGGATTCGAAATACACCTACTGGTGTGGCTATCATGACCTTAAAATGATCGGTCACTTAGACAAAAACGTTTTTTTTTTTTGGGGGAAAAAAAAAAAATAAAAGTGAAAATACAACAACATCCACATGGAAAATGGTGTCTGCTTCCTTATTTCTAATGCACATTTTGTCTACCTACAATAGTCACCATGATCTGTAACTTTTAGTTTGCCTTGCGCCACCAGGAGGAGTAGGGTGTCTGTTGCGGGACTCAGGGTGCGCGGGGCGGGGCGGGGAAAAGCGAGATAGGGCCGATGGAGCGAGGAGAGAGCAAAGCGGCATCTAAAGGGGAAGAGACCAGCGGGAAGTAGAGGGAAGGGAGGGGAGAGAGGGGCGATAGGGGGGGAGAGGAGGAGAGAACGGCGGAAAAGATTGGGGCGGGAAGAGGGGGACATGCACGGGCCGCATGGGGAAGTGGCAGCAGCGACGGGGGGGAGGCGAGCGAGGCATCAGGGCTTGTCCC
>JAGVVM010008948.1:0-11808 GCA_019149425.1 Psidium friedrichsthalianum
CAAACGAGGACAGAGTCACATTGAGTGGGTGATCATGGGCGTGTTAACTGCAGGTGGTGTTCACAGCATCGGAATATGAATCCAGGATTCCTAAATATGCCCTCCTTTATTCCGCATTGTATGATTCAATAGAAGATACTCTTTTCTGTTCACGATTTTCTTGTTTTTCGTGCTAGTTCGTCGATCAGGCTATATTCCCTTTTTGGCGATAATTTTTGCAGATTTGGCGCTTCTTTAAGGATTCTGTTTGCTCCTGAAGTGTTCATATGGATTCTCTTAACATCTTAATGGTATGTCTAAATACAACGCTTATTTGTAAGAAATATACATGATGACTCTACGAAAGTAAGCTAAAAGGCCCGTTTTTACGCGAGCAAAATGTGCAACTCGCTGAATAATTTCATCAATTTTAGGTTACTTAAGGTGTTCCTACTATCTCCAAGTTATTTAATGACTAAGGATTATTTACATGGTGATGGACGCGTCGAGTTAGGAGAGGCGCGCCGACCTCCCTTGATGAGGAAACCTCAGAAGCATGACGACGCCGTCCGTCCAACCTGAGAGACGCGTCCGTCTATACAAAGCCAATTCAGAAGCTTGAGGACGGCGTCCGTTCACATGAGACGCGTCCGTCTCTACATAGTAGCCCGACGACGCGTCCTTCATAGCCAGAAGACGCGTCCGTCGCTCTCAAAAGCAGAGGACGCTCGCCTGCATGTACTCCCGCGTCCTTCCGAATCCAAAGATGCGTCGGTCCATCTTTAGAGACGTTTTGTTCGCGAAGTCACCAAGCACGCGAGGAACATCTTTCATCAGCGATTCGTCGGAATTGGAGGGCGTTTTCCGTAATTAAGAATATTTGACTAGGGTTTAGAGTTGAATTAGGAAGTTATATGTTGGATATCTTTTCATGTGGACAACCGGAGATATAAGATTTTATATATATATATATATATTCATCTTTGAGAAAATAGGAGGGTGATATTTTTTTTGGAGGCAACGGCAGTGGATACCACCAGATCAGATCGAGGAGAACGGAAGTGACGGCGAGGGTTTTCGGCGATTCTCTCTTCTATTTCTTCCGTTTTGTATTATGTCGTTGTGCATTGTTTCGGATATTGTCCTCAGATGGATGAACTAATTTGCTGTTCTAGGGCTACAGGGCAAAGGAGTAACTTTTGTTTAGAAAGTTAATTCCTTTCTTCGTGTTATTGATTTCATGCGAATTTTTTATTCAGATCGTGTTCTTATTGCGATTGATTGACTGATCCCAATTAATTTGATATGGTAATCTGAATGAACTTGAAGAGTTATTTAGATTAAGCCATGGACTGGATAGCCTAAGTTAGTGTCGCGTTGGAAAACGGAACTAATCATTGAGAGGATAGGAATATACCCATCACCTTAGTGACCAATAGGTTGTCACATAATGGGTTCTCACTAGTTAATTGCCTAGAAATAGAGTGATTAGCTCGATAACGAGAATACGTTCTTAGAGCACTCGGAAGAGGCTAAGAGATAATAGAACTCTAGTTCGTAATTCAAGAAGTCGGTAACCGAAGGGGAAGATCAATTAATTCAGGTGTCATGGGAAGTTGTATGTCCTAGATTTCTCAGCATCGATAGTTCCAGGATTTTAAATTGTCTCCTTTATGTCTTTTAATTCAAAGATACTCTTTTATTTTCCACTTGACCTCAGACAATTACGAGACTAACTTTAAGAAATTTCGTAGTACAATTCCCTGTGGATTCGACCCTTGCTTAAGGATTGCTATATTTTAGTGTTCAGGTCGGATAAGGATTATTTTTGTTGCGTTTACGACGCGCATCAATAAACATTACAAAGAAAGCACTCCATTCGTTTGCCTTTTGCATTCCTTGCCTTTAGCCTATCAACATTATGTTTATATTGCTCGTTGAACTGAAGTGTTCACCGATTGAGAAATCAAAAACTGTGAACTTAAGAACTGATTTTTAAGTGTGAACGCTCTTTATCTCTATACAAACGTAGAATCGGGACCATAATGGGTAAGTCCTAACCACATAGTTGGCTAGATCTCTAACTACCATCAATTATTTCTTCTACTGAATGAATTAAGTGACCCTTTGGAACGTTAATTGAATGTTTCAAGACAACTCTAATTAGGGGTGATTGATTTCCGTTAGGTTCGATCTGATCGATTCTGGATGGTCCAACATTGGACCAGTCGGCTTTTTTTGTTTTGGTAATTCTTCGTTAAATTTTTCTTGTCGACTTCATATCCATTGGACAATCTTTCGTTAATTATATTGAGGTTGTCACTAAACTTGAAAGTTATACTAACCATCTTAGATTAGGTTTAGATTTATATTTAGAAATTTTTTTAAAGAAAAATATTATTCAGATGGGTCTGATTCTCTCTTGAAACCGGGAACGGTCCCAATTTTATGCAGTCAGAACTGAATCGAAGCCTCCAAGAATTGGACCACAGATTAATCCGATCCGTTCCAACGGTTCTCAATTCGACCGGTCCATTGCTCTTGGCCCTAACTCTAATTAGATTTATCCAAAGAGCTTAATATCATCAACTGGTGAATTTTTAATTTTCAACGCAGGGGCTATCAAGCAGGTTAACAAGTCAAAGTTTGGATATGACGTGTTCTTGATTTTATTTTATTGTTTGAATCACTATTGTTGACACCTAAATTTTGATTTTTATCATTTATATCGCAAAAAAAAAAATGAATGAGAATTATTCTCACAAAAAATATCTCCTCATAATTTGCATATTTTATTTTATTCATGCATTGCATTTGCAACAATTTAGACTTGTAGAGGAATTGAGCTTAAAATTGAAGAGCGACGGACCCGAGTCAACTTGAAAGTTTGGCTAGCCATGGTGACGTCTCTATTGGGCCGAAAATTCAAAGAGCCCTAACCCATTGGGACTCTTCAATATTTTGAAAATTAAGAGTTTTAAGTAATTAAAACTCATAAATTCAGAATTTCTAATCTAATGGCTCTAATCTAATCCTACCTTAACTAGGTTTGATTCAATGGTCTATAACAAATCTAACTCCTACTAGGACTAGATTGGTCTTAACTCTATATAAAAAACCTTAAGCCTAGGTTAAAAAGGGAGGTGAGCAATTTGGGGGAGCAATTTCGAGATTCAGAATTTACAGAGCATAATAAGAGAGATGAGGAGAGAGACCTAAAAGGAAGTTTTGGCTGTGAGATCCTGAGTTTTCCCCACGACGACGTAGCTACTCTTGTGGCTCGCACCCATCCGCCGACGAACGTTGCCCCTATGGCGATCCCAAGCTGTGACGAGTCTTGGTAGCACCCTGCAAGAAGCTTTGGTCTCATCCTATTGGTCTCGGTCCAGCTAGCCCACCAGCATTGGTTTGACATCGTCAATAAAGAATCCACGATCGTTGATTTCTTAACATACTAGATCAACTTGTTCTCGGCCGTTTTTATTGACTTTCTTGCAGGAGACAAATTCTATCAGAGAAAGGACAAAAAGGGTAGGGGAAAACATGAAGACTATTCCTTGAAGTGTGCCCTTTCTGTCTTTTCTTTTTGGTTGCACGTGAATACCAAGAAAAATCTTGAAGTCCGACACTATTTTGGCATCAAATCAACTCAAGTTTCGCCCGACGAATCAAGATTTTTGCAAGAGGTAATTCGCAAGACTTTTGATTGTGAATGAATGCTTGTTTAATTGGAACCTGCATATATGTTTTGATGATTCAATGATGTATGCGATTTGCAATTGAAAAAATGAAAAAAGAAAAATCAGAACTTATGAACAAAAAAAAATCTGATTTTTTTTCGTGCTTAACTTTCCAGGCCAAACTTAGCACAATTTTTCTGAATTAAAACCCTAAATCTAAACCCGGTCATGTCCTATCCATAACCATTCGGATACGATTTTTTTTTATTAATAAAAAGGAAAGTTAGCCAATTCGATCTATAACTATTTAGATCCGATTCGCTATTTTCTCAAATCAATTTTTTGTTTAAGGAAGTGGATTTTTTTGAAAAAATTCAATAGGATTATCCATGGATTGCATTGTAGTTATCATGTTTTGGATATTCATTGATTATCATGTTTATTTTGGATATTACCTTATCTTGTTTGAAATTCCATAAAAAAAAAATTTGAAAATTTTAGTAAGATATGGTTTCTTAGAAACCCTATCTAATTAAAATTTTAGAAAAGATAAGCCTTTTAGAAAGCTTATCTCATTGGAAACTTGGAATGAAAATAAGATAAGGAACTATCCATGCATATCCTAAAAGAATTCGAAAATTCTAAAAAATACCAAAAAAATTCTGCTCATTACATTATCTTCGCGTGCTCGCATATCTCATATCATTCTTGCATGCTCGCATGTCTCGTGCCTCCTCGCATGTTCGCATATCCCATGTCATGCATACCCATGCACATATTGGCATATCTCATGTTGCATTAGGTGTCAACTCAAATTGCATATTCCATTCTTGCATATTTTCGAGTTCCATGAATATCTTGTCGTCCATGTCTTGAAAATTGCATGTCATATTTTGCATGTCTTTTGTATATTTTTCACGTCATATTTCGCGCATCCATATCACCATCTTATCATGTCATTTGCACGTCTAAGTCGCATTTCATTTGTCATGATGTTTTTGCATGCTTTAATTTTGATTAGTAATTATTATTATTTTTCATATAGGCTAATTTGTCTTTAAATTTGCATGTTTTGCATTTGCATCCCATCATTAGACCTTTCCTCATATCATACATACATCCATTGCATTACATCTAAAAAGTGAAAAAAAAAAAAAAAAAAAAGAACACCTCATTTGAGCTTAAAAGTAAACCAAGTCTGGGTTGCCGACTTAGAATATTCCATGAAATTCAAGGTACCAAAAGGGCATTAGTTTTAATTAACTAGTGTAATCAAATCCCCGAATCCCTTAATCTCTGATTCGTAGAAGTAAGGTATTTCTCCCAATATCTTACTTAGGTTTCTAATAAACCTACCAAGAATGATTAGTGGCGACTCCAAACTATTTGAACATTAATATAAAACCAAAATTGTGAATTGGTAGAGCTTGGGAGAGTCCATATTAGGTTAGCCATTTGATAAACCTAATAATCCATTAGCCTGAGGAAACTACGTTTTTCTATGTCGTGACAACTATCAGGGCATGTGGTTTCTTAAGGAAGGTTTTTTCATGTTGATTATGTATTGTTTAGGCACTGGGCCGGGCGGCACTGGGCCCAAACTAAATCGGCCCGTCTTCCATCCCTACTTTACTGGTAATTTCCTTTAGTCCATTTGGAAGTCTGGATATGATAATCTCCCCAACAAACGAAAAAATCTAATCTAACGTACAAGAACTCCTGTGTACTCGTATGTACTCGTCTATTATCATAGATATTAAATGAGTTTCGAGTATTTTAAAATATTAGTTTTGCAATAGCTATTACACTAAGATATATTATAATGAAAGAATCATAATGTCCAGGTATACACGTAATTAAACGGTACAAATAGACCTAATCGCCGGAACTCATCCATGAAACATACGCTAACTCAACATAAATTTGGAGATACTATACTTGCAAATTGAAAATAATCGAGATTCAATGCTAAAATAATTTGATAACGCGGATGCAGCAAACCACTTAACATTGTTTGGGCACAGTAACGTCGAAATAAGGGTGGCAAACGGGACCACCACCACCACCGGATTCCACAAAAACACAGTGCTTCATCAATCTCAACCATCATCAAATAAAATTGGACAAATTTTGGTCACAATTTATTTTGGTTCATCCTCATACATGACTTAATTCGGGAAAAATGTCCAAAAAGCTTAACATTTTTTGCATTTTGCATTTGTGTCAATTTAATCTATCCGATCAATTTAGGTCCAAAAATGCTAACGTGGACACCATCCGTTTTATGTCGCATGACCAATGCTGATTTGGACTTTTTTAAATAATTTTTATAAAAAATATTTTTTTTCTTGTTTTCTTTCTTTTTTTTGGGTGAGGTTCAGCAAGCCCTTGCTGACCCTAGCAAGGGTTGAGGCCCTCCCTAGATCTATACAAGGGCCACCTTGCCCATGGCCATCGCCTCGCTGGCCGCGAGCGGCGAGGCCCTCGCCCAGATATGGCAATGGCCATGACCCTTGCCAGCGGCCAGTGAGGGCTTACGGACCATACCCAGTGGATGAAAAAAAGGACAAGAAAAAAATTGAAAAAGGAAAAATAATAACAAAAAAGATTATTTTTCTAACAAATTCTTAAAAAAAATTCATTTCAACACGAGTCACGTAGAATGGCCAACTTTCACGTCAGAACCACATTATTCAGTAGTTCGGTTTGAAGTGAGTTATTGTCATGGACTGTAGCTTTAATTTCGTTTATGATAGAAAATTAATTCAATAAGTCAACGGAGAAAACGTGGAAAGTATCTCTCAAACTCGGTACTCCCAACGTGCGAGGCAGTTCGACCTAAACTATAGAACCTCATAGTTTTTTATATAAAGAGACTCCCTTTTCGCCCAGTATTATTCAACCAGAATGCCGCGAAGATATTATGACGGGGTATCATTGTCCAAAAACTCATCACTAATTCAAACTAAGCATGCAATTCAGTTAAATGGTGTACATTTCAAAGGCCACTCAATATGTGCAAGAATTCAATTGTACATTAGCATGGCGCTAGCGTAGATCCGCCTTAATTGACATGTGGTTGCAAAATTACGGCACCTCATCATTCAATTTCACTCCCCTGCGTGGACATTTTAGTATATCAATGAATGGCGATATAGAATAGCCTCATAGTGATATGAAAAAAAAAAAAACGGTAATGGAAATATGACATAACAATCAATAGAGAGAAGGTGCAAGTAAAGAAAGTTCCGATCCGACCATGGATCAAGTTAGGCCTAGTCGTGAACAAGTCGGCAACGGACCACAGCACATCTCGATCATGTAGGCCCCATCCGATCACGAATAAAGCTCTGTCTAGTTGCGGCTTGATTTGTTCTTTCCCTTTTCCAATTGCATGAAACTCATCCCTTTCCTTTGTCAATTTTGGCTTCCCACCTTCCACAAATGCCTTGATTCGAACTTTTGCTTGAGGTGATCCAAAGGTGGCAAGGAATCATGCCCAAATATGGTATGATTCCATGCCATTACGATTGGAAGGAGGGAGGGGCCGAGCTATCAAAAGGGCTTTCAGACCTGACCTTCAATCCAGGCTTTGCATATATTTTAGAGGGTCTTGTTGAAAACCCACATTAATCGATACCACGAGGAGTTGAAATACTTGCTTGAAATGTTGAGCCGGGTCGTATATCAATCCGGTTAGGTTGTTAACAAAATTCTGTGGTTTTTTGCCAAAAAATATCCATAATCCTAAATTTGAAATAATGCTATTAAATAATGAGAACGTGAGAATATTCTGTTTGAATGTTTTTATTATCAATAACATTAATTGGTTAGAAATTAATCTTAAACTTTTGAAATAGTCATAAACGTTATATGGATTTTGGAGGCCTTCTAATCTAACCATTATGGCTGGCAGAAAATTAAACAATTTAAAATGTTCCTTATGAACTGAGTTTTTCTTCTTCTTCTTCTTTTATTTATTTACAGGATGATTTGAGAGGTCAACAAATCCATGAAATTTCAAAGATCATACGGGAAAAGTCCAGGCTTATTCTCTAATGATTGTCAATGTTAATTAGATATAAGGGTCTAAGTTAGCCCAAGTCTAAAATGTCAATATGTACAAAATTAGTCCCCGAGAAAGTACGAAGCAATCATTTCGAGAGGCGTTTATTCTTAAACTAGCTAGAAATCATTAGATTCCTAATCAAGCTGGTTATTGCCTTTTTTTCAACCCTCTGGCTTTGTGTCCTAATTTACACATAATGCCATGAACACTTTCTTCAAGTAAAAACTAACCAAAAAGTCCTAAGTTTATTACACTTTGGCTAATCTGGTTCTAAACCTTTTCAATTTTGCAATTAAATTCTAAACCTTTTCAGTTTTCATGTTTTACCATTAAGTTCATCTGACCCTTTTTGGCTGGAAATTGATTACATGGTCGTTGGCTAGTGTTGAAGTTAACATTTTGAACAAAATTTTGAATTTTTTATATTTTTTTGTTTTTTTTTTCTTTCTTTGCTTTTTTTTTTCCTGAGGGCTGGCAAGCCCTCATCAACTCTAGGTAAGAGCCACAAACCCTTGCGGCATTTTGCATTCCATAATGAGGGCACACAACCTCGTCCATTACTTGGCAAGGGCCACAACACCCAGATTCGACGAAGGTGTCATGCCTTTGCCCAGAGCTTGCGAGGGCCATGACACCCTCCCCTAGTGCTGGCGAGGGTCAGCCGGCGACCTTATTGGCCTACGCAAAAAGAAAGAAAAGAAAGAAAAGGAAAAAGAAAGAATAACCACAAAAATTACCAAAAATCAAAAAAAAAAAATTCAAAATATCTACGTCAGCGTTGACCATCACCTATTGTGCTATATAGGACCACGTCATTAATTTCTAGCCAAAATTAGTCGGATGGATTCAATTGCAAAACGTGAAAATATTTAGAACTCAATTAACAAAATTGAAAAGTTTATGACTGTAGTTGTTAAAGTACAATAAATTTAGGATTTTTTGGAGAATTTTTCCTTGAAG
This sequence comes from Psidium friedrichsthalianum, assembly GCA_019149425.1. Taxonomy (NCBI): domain Eukaryota; kingdom Viridiplantae; phylum Streptophyta; class Magnoliopsida; order Myrtales; family Myrtaceae; genus Psidium; species Psidium friedrichsthalianum. Next base: position 8,689 of record JAGVVM010008948.1, read on the forward strand.
GATATAACATATCCTGTGGTTTATACAGAAGCAAATTAACTTGGGAAAAAAGTTGGACAGTGGGGCGCAAATGCAGAATGGTGACATTCATAATGGAGATATGCCAGTTATGAATGGAGATCGGGGCCTTAGCACCATCACCTCTCAAGAAATGTGGCCACGTCACCATTCCAATAAAGGGATACTCTCATTTGAGTTCTCTAGCTTTTTCAAGGGCAGTGAGAGGCTCGGGCATTGGAACCATGGAAAAGATGTTAGAGAGTTCACTGGACATTTAGTTTTTGCTTCGTCATTTAGAAAAAGCCTTTGAGAAAATGTAAAGGCCTTTGGCCTAAAGAACTTTGAGAAAATGCATGACTATTCAGTAAATTGTAATCGAAAAGTGCATTGAAAAGCCAACTTCAGACTAAATGTTGCTTGTTAAACATTATACTTGAAAAGCCCTCTAAATTAACGAATTTTAGTTTATTAACTTTAATTTGTTAAAATGGAAAAAAATGACTATTAACTTTTATTATTTTAGTATTGAGAGTAATGTAAAAGAGACTATTAATAACTTTATAAAGAGTAACTTCATTATAATAAAATTGTCACATCTATCCTAACAAAGAAATGCATTATCCTAAACCTGAACCAAACACACATGCCACATATTACAAACCATGAAATGCACAAATCTAAGCAATTGAAAAGATCCACCGAGAGAGAGAGAGAGAGAGGAGAGAGACCTGCAATTGAGCGAGTGGTGCGTAGGTAAGCAAAGAAATCTGCAGTTGAGTGAGCGATTTGAAGTGAGTGAAGCAAATCAGCAGGCGAGAGCGAGATAGGCAAGTAGTCAGCGAAGCATTCCTAGAAAATAAGATTTTAGATTTAAAAGGGGAAAATTGGCTTCAATAATTTTTGAGGGCATAAAGGCAATTGGCCAAATTCATTTTGTCAAAGGCTATAGCATTTCAAAAATACTGAAAGATCAAGGCAAGTGGGGACATACTTGAGCTTCAGCTTTGCCAATGCCATCATTAGCTAAACGGGTTCAAAAACATTTGTCAAATACTCCAAATTTTCCGTGGCCCCTTCTCAAAACAAGGACGCGCATGACAAACCATTCTGTTCCAGAAATAATTTTTGGAATATAAATAGATTTTTCTATTTTCTGCCAAAACAAAAAAATTTGTTTCTGGTTTGGGCCAAAACTATTTCTGGAACGGATTTTTGTTTCAGAAATAGAAAACAGATTGCGTTGTCAAACGAGTTTCTATTTCAACCTATTTCGAATAGGTTTTGGAACGATAACAGAAAAATGAATACGTTACCAGCCCCACGCCCTAAACGAAACTCACCGTAGACTAGATTGTTTGGTCCGATGGCCTATCTTACTCTCGCCTGCTGATGGCACTGTAACTAGTCAGAAAAGAGAAGAAAAGCCAAAAGTAGGTGCACTTCATATTTTTGTTTTTTTTGAACGCGGTGTACTTTCAATTGACTCATCACAGATTTGACCGAAAAAAAAAAATAATCGCACACCGAATAGAGAGGAGACACGAATTGCTGTACTGCCTGATAGGGATCCTCCACTGTTCATCTCAGTCGGCCTAAATGAGTTTCTTACAGCTACCGGCAATTGCTGAAGATGGAGAATCTGATCACAACATTCCCCACCAATGAACTCAAACATGCATACATCGATAGACAAGCTTTCTCTCTCGAAAACGCGGGCCACCACCAGAATAAGTACAAGCAAACACTAAAGAAAAATGGTAACAAAATGGACATCTTGCTGCCTTTTCTAGCATAAAAATTTGAAGTCCCTATCCCAACCGGCAATTGGAAACCAAAACGTCATTAATATTTCGAACTCCTATAGTAACGCTCAAGGATTGCTAACACTAAACGTCTCTATCACATCCTCTCTGTTTCTAAATCACATATGTTTCTTTCGAACACCTGATTAGTTGAATAATAAAAAAAGGCAATCTCCGTAATGGTAAATCTTATGAGCCCATAAAACTAACGAAAGTGAAATTTTTCAAATTGACAAAACCTACGGTTGCTTGCAAAGCTGAAATATCAGCTCGAAGCTTCCCCCAAAATGACATTTTCAATTGTCGCCATTAGAAGAGAAGACCGGTATCATGCTTGGTGGCTAAGTTCAACGGAATTGACAGTGTAATGCCCATACGCTTAGAAGTTAGGGGCTTTGTCAATCGGTAAAAAGCCCCAAGTTTGAAAACTAAGCATGCAATTCAGTGAAATGGCGTAGATCCGAAGGCTACTCAATAAATGCATGAGTTCATTGAAACACCGAATGGTGCCTGCATTTTATTACATGAGAGTAGCCATATTGACCATGGTCGTTCAATTACGCTCCCTTCAAGGGTTCAGTTGATATGTATGTCAAAGTGATAGGCAACCAGTCACGCAGTGGTATTCCAACAAAAAAAGGTGATCGAAAATGTGGTCACGATAAAAAAAAGGAAGGCGAGTAAAGAAAGCTCCGGTCATGGATAGTGTTAGGCCCCATCGCAAACACGTAGTCTGCATGTCGACAAAGAACTAGGGCACGTCTCGATCATGTAGTAGGCCTCTGTCCCAGTCTTAACGAGCCGTGTTGGTTGTGGCTTGATTCATTGCTTTCCTTTTTTCAGCTTTCATTCGACTTTGCTTAAGGTGATCCAGCCCAAGGTGGCAAGAACATGCCCATTCCTGTCATTACGGTTGGAAAAGACAAGAGGAGGCCGGGCTCACAAAGGGCTTTCAGACCCAACAACAAAATTTGGAAATGGGGCTTAAGGCGACATACATGTAGGAGGGTCTTATTGAAAAAAACCACATAATACGTGCCCTAGACTTGAATACTTGGATGAATTTGAGTCGGGGTCCGCAATTGCTATGGTTAACAAAACTCCTGGGGGTTATTTTTAAACATACCAAATTTCCTAAATGTGGAATAGAAGTGCCTAAAGAAAGAATGGATATATATACATACATATATATATGGGTGTAAAAAATGTGAGAATATTAAGTTTGGATGTTTGTTAGTCATAACATTCTTATGTTAGAAAATTTTTCGTAACTCTTTTCAAATAGTAATATAACCAAGTAGGGATTGTGGAGGCCTCT
>JAGVVM010008949.1:0-10581 GCA_019149425.1 Psidium friedrichsthalianum
CCGAAAAATGACTGATTGGATATCGATCGTTTGACATGACATGTTCCTTTCCTTTTTCCCTTTTTCTTCCTTATTCTCTCCATCAGCAAGCTCGGTCGTGATCATGTAGGAAGATCCGCATCAGCATCAACGATTTCTAGCCAAAATTAGTTGGAATTACTAGCTGGGCAAATGGTTAAAATGTTTACGACTACATTGACCAATTGAAATATTGAGAATCGAATTGACATCTTTACAATAAGTTTAGGACTTTTTTTCGGATCATTGATATGTTGTTCTGTTATTTGTGAGGAACAAGCAGAGAGCAAATGTATAATATATGGCTATAACGAGTACCAATAACCTCAAGCCATATGATAAAGTCACAATAATCTTTGTTTCATTTCACTTTGTGAAGGTCATCAATAGTGAATAAATCACCATGGAGGCAACCAAGAGGCATGGATATGCGCTGAATGAGAGGATGAGAGGAGCCACGAAAAGGACTAAGGTTTTTATTGAAATGAAGAAATCAACAGCAACAAGTCATGTGCCGAAACATATTTGACCGCATCTACCCCCAACCTTATCAACCTTTCTATACACGAAGATTAAAGACCCCAAGATAGCCCTCACTAAATGACTTAGAAAAAGACGAAAGACCCCAAGATAGCCTCAATAATTGACTTACGCATCTTTCACCGAGTTACTAGATTAGCAATTGACACGAGAACTTTCGAACTCCAATCACATTATTGTGCACGCCGTGGCATTTTCTTCACTGAAGTAATCACATCGGCACACATAGTAGCCTCTATTCCCACCTTGACACTCGCAAGCCGGTCTTCCGCATCCATCGTCGCACATCACTAGCCTCCCAGCCCGGGACAGGAACCTCTATTCCCTCCTTGACACTCATGGGCCGGTCTCCCGCATCCATCATAGCACATCACGGGCCACCTCTGACCACAATAACATGGTCCCCCACCGTACCCCGGAGGACAACAACACACCCCTACCATTGGATACACCGGCACTAGCGGGTTGCATGCCACCGGCTTTGGCTCTTTCTTGGGTGGCGGCGAAGGGTCCTGTGTAGGAGTAGGCGGCTGAGGTTTCTCCTGCTTCTTTTCAGGCAGGATCTCGACACTCTGCACCGTCTTCCCACCCTTGCAGATGATCTTCTGCCGGATCTTCTCCGGGCTGCAGCATACGACGGTGATCAACACCGTGTTCTGCTTTTCTTCGTACTTCTGGTCTCGGATTTCTCATGTTCACAAATTCATTCATAAGCAAACTCAGTCGAATTAAATCAACACAATGCAATAGTGATTACAAATCAAGAAATGATAACAATTTGAAACTAACAAGTGAGAGAGAGAGAGAGAGAGAGAGAGAGAGAGAGAGAGAGACTCACGGGGAAATTCACAGAGGATTTTCTTGATCTTCTTGTAGCAGCGCGAGCATTGCAGATCCACCTTTATCGACATTCGGGTCACCTGCAACAAACAAGAACAATGTAGAAATCAATAAAGCCATGTGTATCAAATGAATGCGGAGAAGGAAAATGGAGGAAAGAGGAGGAGGATCCCCCTTCTCCGCCATGGCTGTGGGAGAGACAAGGTCTGGAGAGCTCCAAGAAAATGAGTGAATGGGAGCGGTGAAGAAAGGAGCGAGTGATGAATGATGGTGGGGTGAATGAGAACAGGCTGGTTTAAGAAAGAGAAAGCTCCCTATCTATTCAATAGCTTCATCTGCTTCTTAAAGAAATTTGAGAAAAGTTTCTGTAATTGACCTAGAGACGCTTGATGAGCAGGAGTCAACCGAGGAGGGCGGGGCTACCTGGTATTTTGGTGGAGGCTAAGGAACGTGGAACTTGCCAGTACGTGTGGTAGTTTTCATGTCACTGTCACGTTGAATACTAGGAGAAGCAACGCGTTCAACTCGTGACGTCCATAGGATTACATCACCTCCATCGCCGGTGGGCTTGAGGCCTGCGGCAATGATGTGGTTATGCATAGAGATTGGTCACTTGTTTTACCATTCATTGTTGGAAGAATTAGGAGGGTAACCACACAAATCATTCCTGAACTATGACACAATATGTAACATGGTCATAAACTTTCAATTTCTTCAATGTGATCTATGAACTTTAGCCTAATATGCGATGCGGTCCCTAAATTTTTGGTTTGTTTAATGTGGTTCCTGAATTTTTTTGTATATATTCAACGTAACCCCTGAACTATGTGAAAATGGCCAATGTTTTCCTTCTATTAATTCAAGTTCGGAAACAATATTGAATATTTTCATATAGTTCACGGACCATGTTACACGTACTCATACTGGTTGGCAATGTACATTACATTTGTGAAATGACTGAGGACCTCGAATTTAGTAATGGAATTCATCTGTGTAATGAGTAAGAAGCCACTGATTAGAAACACCGAGAAGCTTAGGTTACATATGGTAACCATTTTGATTCTAAAAAGTAATTTTGATTAAAGTAATTTTTTCCGATTCTGTTCCCTATATGATTTTTAGAAAATCCGAACGCGATTGGTAACTGTTTATAATTTTTATTCTTGGAACAGAAACGCGTTTGGTAACTACGCATAATTTTTATTCCCGACAATAATTTCTCTTCTCAATTTTTCTCATTTAAGTCAAATAATTGCATAGTTTTTTTGTGAAATTTCATCATACATTTCGAATTAATTGAAGATTAATTCATATTGATTTGCTTATATAACATATTGCATATTGAAATGTAAAAATAAATATCAAGAATCATCACAAGTCATTTTCGTTATTTATTTTTCATCCAACTTTTTTAAGCGAGCGGACAACCGATATGAGCAACACTCTCATTCTACAAAGAAAATGCACTCATTGCCTTGCATTTGTGTGCATCTTTTGTTCTAGAAAATCAAATCTCAATCTTAATTCATCCAAAACTTAAGAATAAGAGCTTGCTAGGTGTTCACGCTGGTTATTTTTGTCTTTTTCCAAAATTTTCTAAAAATAGACTAAGTCTAAAGTACATAAACTTATGCAAATCACAACCAATAAGATCAAGTGCACAATTAAGGATCATGGCATTGAGAAATTTCATTATAAAATCTGAACAAAGTCCTAAGGGCTTAGAGAATGTGGCTCGAGTTTAATTTCAAAGGTGTTTATGAGTTTCCTAAAAAAGAATAAAATCTATGAAATCTAAGAAATCTAGGTGCAAATTTATGGAAAAAAAAGAAGGTCAAATTAGCCTAATCTAAGCCTCTTCTATTCTTAGGTATTTTCTCAAAAATTTTCATTTTCTAGAATTTTTTTCAATTTTTTATTATTTTATTTTTATTATCTTATATTTATTTTTTTCGAAAATGAGACCTTGTTTTGTTTTAGATCGAGGAAAAAGTAACAAGAGAACTGAAAAAGAAAAATGAGATATCTAGAATTTTATTCTATTTTGTGATTCTTAAAAGTGATTTTTTTTTTCAGAATCAACTTTTTTTTTGTTCTTGTTTTTGCTCCAAACTACTCTGGGGAACAAAATCAAAATCAAAATCATTTATAATACCAAACATGATTATGATCTTTTTTTGTTTCAAGGAACGGAATCACAAAACCAGAATGGATACCATATGTAGCCTTAGTTTATCAAGTCACTATCCAGATAGTTAGGCTGTGTATGGTAGCCATTCTGGTTCTAAAAAGTGATTCTGATTAAAATGATTTTTTTCTGATTCTGTTCGCTAGATGATTTTTAGAAAATCAAAATATATTGGTAACCGCATGAAATTTATGTTCTAGGAATAGAAATACACTTGGTAACTGCACATAATTTTTATTCCTGGCAATAATTTCTCTTCTCAATTTTTATCATTTCAGTCAAATAATTACGTAGTTACTTTGTGAAACTTCATCATACATTTCAAATTAGTCGAAGATTAATTCATATTGATTCTCTTGTATAATATATTACATATTAAAATGTTAAAACAAATATCAAGAATCATCACGAACCATTTTTGCCATTTATTTTCATCCAACTTTTTTGAACGAGCGGACAACCGACATGAGCAACACTCTCGTTTCTACAAGAAAAATGCACTCATTGCCCTGCATTGTGTGCGTTTTTGGTTCTAGAAAATCAAATCTCAATTTTAATTCATTCAAAACTTAAGAACAAAAGCTTGCTAAGTGTTCACACTGGTTATATTTGTTTTTTTTTTCAAATTTTCTAAAACTAGACTAAGTCTAAAGTACATAAACTTATGCAAATCACAACCAATAAGATCAAGTGCGCAATTAAGGATCATGGCATTGAGAAATTGCATTATAAATCTAAACAAAGCCATAAGGGCTTAGTGAATGTGGTTCAAGTTCAATTTTAAAGGTGCTTATGAGTTTCCTAAAAAAGAACGAAATCTATGAAATCTAAGGAACCTAGGTCCAAATTTATGAAAAAAAAAAAGTCAAATTAGCCTAATCTAAGCCTCTTCTATTCTTAGGGATTTTCTCAAATTTTTCTAATCTTTTAGAATTTTTTCATTTTTTTCATTTTTATTATTTTATTTTATTTTATTTTTATTATCTTATATTTATTTTTTTGAAAATGAGACCTTGTTCTGTTTTAGGTCAAGGAAAAAATGATGAAAAAATTGAAAGGGAAAAATAAGATATGTAGTACTTTATTTTATTTTGTGATTTTTAAAAGTGATTCTTTTTTCAGAACCATTTTTTTTTTTGTTCTTGTTTTTGCTCCAAAATTGTTCCTGAGAACAAAATCAAAATCAAAATCAGTTTATATTATCAAACAGGATTCTGATCTTTTTTTATTCCACGGAACAGAATCACAAAATCAGAATAGTTACCATATGTAGCCTTGAGAAATCGCCATCCACAATGCAAGGAAAGATAGATTAATTCCATGGCCCAATTAAAAATTTAGACCTATGTGTCCTTCTATGATAGGTGTGGACCACGGATTATCGCTAATTAGGTTATATTCAGCTTACAAATTAGTTTAGATCAAAGTCGAGAACCTGAGAGAACAATGGATTTGACTAGGCAATTGTTTCTCCTTCTAATTTATGATATTAAGCTTATAATATATGACCTCTCGATGTAATTTGTGGTCGGCCTTTCAACTTGTGAGCGCGTGGATGCAGATTATATCTAAATGGGAAAGTTCCCTCTAATTAAATATTAGTTGGTGGAAGAAAGTTGATGTTAATTTTCTTAAGGGTAATTTTGGAATGGACGAAAAATTAGAGGAAATAGTGTTTTGTTTTAAATATATAGTATACTATTCTTCGTCGGGAAACGTACCAAAAATATAATTTTAATTTTGGCACTGTTGGCGTCCACATTGGGAGGCGAGCCCAACGTGAGGAAGAAAGCGCATTTGGCTCAACATGAGTTCTGAGCCGGAGTCTAAGGCGTTTTCGTTCAATCCCCGCCCTCCGGCATCAAACTCCCCAAGTTGTAGCGGTTCCACGAACTGTAGCAAATCATTAGGAAATCGTCAATATTACTCTTAAAACATACTTCTTGCCAATAGCGAGATAAGTGTTTATATATCGAGTATAGCCTATTTCTTTTATCTTTTTAGCGAAATTTATCTACCATGTGAGACATCATAAAAAAAAAAATTCAAGATATCACTTTTTTGAACTGATAAAGAATGAATCAGATAAAGCTAGTTACAAACCTAATTTTTTTCACGTTATAAGGTTAGGATTATAGATATGACTTGAAAGATGTCGGATTAAGTAAGGGAAATGGTCTTCTTAAATCTATCATATGGCTGCTCTAGACGTGCCTCTATGCTGGAACTGAGGATTTGCCTATTTGGCAAATGTCATTTACCCATTCACTAAACGTGGGTTGAAGTTCCACCAATCCTTCTCTCACTCGTCTGAAAAACACAACCATACTATTTCTATACATGACTAGTTTAGTTCTTTTGAAACTGATATCAGACTCGTAAAAGCGGGCATGAGATCTTTCTTTCGGGCAGTTGAACAGTTTTAAGTCATGTGCTTGGTTTTGTGCTGGCAACATGTTTTGGGCATATAAGTTTTGAAAAAAAATAATACCAGTACACTTCATGTTATAAAATTCAAGTTACTTTATATTTGTATTTCCTGAATGAGTGTTTTCGCTTATTTGGTTAATGTACCACAGGAAAAATTAGACTCCTTCAAGTTAAAATTATGTTTGTCTTTCCTGTATGATTTTTTCAGGGTTCTCCCTAATTTTTACTCCGTAATGCAGAAGCTTGCGAAACCATTTTTTCTTTATGTGGTTTACTGAAGGATGGGAGTAAGAAGCTCATGAATTTTCAACTGAGCGTTAGCACTTGTAGAGAACACATTGAAGGCCTTGAAAGAGAAGGAAAAGGAGCGAAGGAGCTAGGGTCAGAGCCGCCTAGTGAAGTCCTTTTCTTCTGTTCGACCGAAACGAAGTTGTTTTTTCAGATGATGCAGAGCATCTTGTAGCTGTTTTTTTACATCTCTCATTTTTCTCTTTTCGATCTATATGTTTATAATGCTGGCGAAAGACCTATTTGAGTTGTAATCCTTGTTGATCTTGAAATGCAAATACAAGAGTTACCTTATCAGTTTTTTCTTTTGAAACTTACATTAGCAGCAGTTTTCACACGAGTTCTCTAAAATTCCGCATCATACGTGAGATTAACGCAAAAACATCACATAATCTATGTTCATGATAAATTGCCCATCTAGAAATCACTAATTTTCCATCCAAAAGCAATAATACAAGGCGCAGAAAGTTGCTATCGCCATCAGTACGATCATTACAAAATGCTGACCCTAAACTCTAGGGTTAGAAACTGAACTCAAAAGTACCAAATCCCAGACTAAATAGATAGTACACAGCCAAATCCATTTAAAAAAAAAAAACACAAAACCTAGAACTTTTCAATCTGCAACATAAATCCTTATCTGACAGTACACAGTAGGCACTGAACATCCATTAGCATTTCTTGGTCCACAATTTCACCATCCGCCACTGATTTCAGATACATGGAGCTTCTGAGATACCAAATGAAGATTGGCTCGGTGAAACATTTCGTGGTCCTACTTGTCCACTAGAGAAGGATGGACCACCGATGTCAACAACGCTTTCACTACCAGGCATCTACAGTAAGAAAAGAAAATCTGACATATGAACTTGTTTTTCTTTTCAATATACATATCATACATTAGACAAAGATATTACCCTTAAATATAAATTTCTAGTTTCAGACATGAAAAATCCATATCCATGTCGAGCCTGAAGATACAAAATGAGCACAAAACATTAATCCCGATGTACACAAGTGTTATGAACATAAAATGAGGCTAAAAAAACACAAACTTGTGCTCTCTCCTTCTTGATGGTAGCAGAGTCCCTACTAGATGGTCTACTAGCCTCTGCACTATCTCACACACCAGAAGCCTTCTTTGGTCTTCACTTAGCATATATGTGTCTTGCACGATTTCGACGCTCTGCTTGTGGAGATAAGCATGAAACTACGTTCATTAGTCCCTACGATCAAAAATCGGCCGATAAAAAACAAACAAATCACATCAATAACTACACAATTGTAGCGTGGCCAATAAAGACAAAAGCTGATATATCAACTTTTGTTGATCAGTGATAAAAGTCCAACCCTCACCCATGCCCATGCTCAGTGAATAAGAGGGTGAGAAAGCAAGTCCAAGATGCCTTAGACTCAACTTCCACAACTGCCCAACTATTGAAAACATTTGATTATTTCCATCTCATCCTACAGGGCATAACAAAATACCTGTCAATCATGTCTTAAGAAAGCTCCCATCTAAGGCAATGACACGCCTACGTCCTGCTAAAAAGCCCATTTTCAACTCATTAAAACCCACATAAGATCTCTCAAATACTTTGGTTGTTGGGTTGACTTCTACGACAAATAATAAGATCTGAACATACCATGTTGCTCATCTATTGGGCCCCTTATATCACTAAGAGCTTTCCATATAACTCCGTAACATTGTTTCTAGTTAAGTATCAAGGCAAACCTTGATATCTGCCATTGTACAATTAGACAGCTTGATCATGTTCATGGACAGGATGAGCCTGGGAGCTGAAACGCTAGTAGATGGCCCGAACGCTTGGAATTATTTTTATCGATGATGAGCTCCCTTCCTTTTGTTTCTTGTCGACTCTATGACATCGCCAAGTCGTAATTGGCTAGGTATGTATTATGATAACATAAACATGATCAAGCTGTCTAATTGTACTATGGCAGATATGAGGGATTATAAAGACATCGGTGATGCCTTCCCCAATGGGTTTCTGCATTCTGTTTCAACTTTACGCCATCTAAAGAAGTTTGGCTGCAAATTGCCAAATGTACTGATCAATTGCGTCCACCAATTCATTTCAGTAACGATCTGGTCAATGTCATAGAGCAAATTGCCATGTTGGTCAATTTCAGGAAATTGGAAGAGAGATAAAGCAAGTTTGCATGGCACCAAAAATAGCCCAATATATTGATCAATTACGTCCACCAATTTATTTCCCTACACTTGTGGTGGATATCTCAAGCCAAATTGCCATGTTGGTCAATTTAAGGAAATTGGAAGAGACGTAAATTCGAAAAATGCTAAATCCTCTTAATAATTGCATTTGTGAAGCTAGAAAGAAAATGGTGAACCAAGGTTGTGAAAAATTCATGGAGATGTTCTAATTGGTTCACTCGTTTTGTTCACGGATTTAAATTTTAGAGTTTACGCAGTTTATCGTGCTTAGAGTTAGATCTGCCAAACCTAAGTGTGTGATTAGATTAGTCAGTATGATTCGCTGACAGCTTTGCCTTCGTCTTGCGGGTTATTGCCGCTTAAAAGCAGAGCTTTTCGATTGCTTTGAGTTCCATTTTCCGTCATGTATGGATCCATTGCAGTGAGTCAAGAACAGGGGGTCTGATGCTTCGCGAGCAAGGATGACAGGCCAAAGTAACGCCATTGATGTCGCGTTTAAGCTTAGTCGTGAATTAAACCGACATAGATATGCGATAAACATGTTTTTTTTTTTTTTGCGGGAGATTATGTTGTCGTGTCGTGTCAAAAGTTTAGGTTGCTTTCATAAACAACATAGAGAAGGTCGAGGACATTCGCTTTCTAGTGTAGATCCACCTGCCCAGCCATGCCTTAACCTGGAAGCTTCTCGAATGGCAACCACAAATGGATCCTTCTGGACAAGCATAACCATATAGGCCTCTATTTCCCCATCTTGTTCCGGATAAAAAGGCACATCTATTGCAGGCACAACCTATTTTGCAAGTTTTTTGTACCTTAGTTTCCCTCTAGTCAATGGAAAAATACCAAAAGAGACTTCAATCTGTTACATTTGTATCAATTCAATCATAAACTTTCAATAGTACCAATTTAGTCCTAAAATTTTGCATTTGTGCCAATTGAGTCAATCTGGTCAATTTTGGCTAGAAATCACAAATATGGATATCGTCTATCCTACATGGCATGACCGACGCTAAGTAGACATTTTTCAATAATTTATTTTAAAAAGCAATTATTCTAAATATTTTTTCTTTTTTTTCTCTGATGAGAGCTACCTCAACCCGGGCCTTCACGCCCCGTCGGCTCTGGGTGAGGCGAAGGAATGGAAGAAGAAAAAAAGAAGGAAAAAAATGAAAAAAATAACTAAGAATTATTTAAAATATCATTTTTTTTAAATTATTAAAAATGTATATGTCAACACCAGTCACACCATATATGATGGCCTACGTCTACGTTAGTTATTTTTGGCCAAATTGACTCAATTAGTATAGATGTAAAATTTTTATGACTAAATTAACATAATTGAAAGGTTAATGATTAAATTAGCACCAATGCAACATGTTTATGACTTTTTTGATATTTTTTCCTCTAGTCGTATAGTCCATCTTTTCAAAAAGCAAAACTCAATCGGAAGTGCAAATGTTTCTTCACTGGAAAGCACACTTCACATGAAGCCATGACCAAATGTGTGTTATTTATTGCATAGGAGGGGTAGAGTCTTCAATTGGATCTATCAATGGCACTTCTCATCTACCCAATCGTGGTTAACCCGTTGCACATAAATATGGGTGAACATCCAAAAATAACATCATAAAAGATTGGCCAGAAAAAAAAAAAAAAACCTAAAAAGATTGTTTTTCCCTATTCCTATGCCCATCATCACATACATTACCAGGAGACTTCATAGCCTTTGGTGGAGCGTGCACCTCACGGGGGGCCGTCGCTTCCAAAGAGGAGTACAGCACGAGGAGAAGAGCTCCGCGGCTCTCGATTCTTGAGCACAAGTCACCCCAACCAGAGTTCTTCAGCTTGTCCAGAGGAACAACCAAAATTATGGGATAAAGACATAATTAGCTTTACAACTTTGGCCCATATATAATGTGATCTCCTAAACGGTTAAATTTATGTAATGTGATCCTTACATTTTAGCTAATGTTCAATGTACTCCATGAAATTTTATTTGTTTAGTATGCTCCCTGAACTATTTGCTATGGTAATCAAGTAGGTCTTGAGTTATGATTTAATCAGTAAAATATATTTTATT
>JAGVVM010008950.1:0-12048 GCA_019149425.1 Psidium friedrichsthalianum
CTGAAGTTGACCTGTTTCCATCAACTAAATCCACCAAAGGAAACAACAGGATTGCATTTCATATGTGTTTTCTACCACTGTACAGGCTTAAATGGGTTAAACTGGAGCTCTGTCATCTCTCCATAGATGCCTTTGCAAGTATTAATCACTTTTCCTCACCCCTTGTCACAACTCTAACAGTTTTAAGCTCACTCACTCTCTCAAGTCATCCTCGCCAGAGCCTTCGCGAGGATCCTTCCCCAACTTTGGGCTTATGGCAAAGTTCGAGGTGAACGTAACGACCCTGATTGCTTTTTGGTCCTTGAACCCTTGCTCTCCTGTCATGATAGTTGGGTTGTTAACTGTTCACAACGGTGACCTCGTATTCCTCTTTGGCGTCCCACTTTTCAGTCTTTCTTTTGAACTTGATTCGATGCAGCGTATATCCGCTTTGGCATCCATTTATCATCGATGACACGATAGAAAGCGAGTATGGGTTTCATCCAAGTGCTTAATGTATTACGGAAGGTCCATCAGGGGACTTCGATTCGAATATCCACCGCTCCTCTTTCATTTGATGAACGCTCGGCCACAAATCTACAGTAAACGCACATCAAGAGGGCTTGTTTTCGCTCAACTGGGTACGAGTGCAAATGTCGTATGGGCTCTATCACCCTGTAGTCAGGTTGTCTCCAATGTCTTGTTGAAATAAGAGAGATTTGTCTTTTTCGAGCTTAAAGCCCCCGCTTAGTCCCTCAAGGCACTGGAATGGGAAGTTTGCTTAAATATGGACTTGCTTGTCAGAGCAGACCTCATCTTATTCATTCTTTAGGCCTTGCCTTGATCTTCGCAATATCAGCTCCCCAATTCAACTCTGAGACTTATCGACCAGCAACGACTTTCGGATCGTGCTAGGCGCTCCAACCACGATTTTGATTTGTTATGCATGAATGTGCTTTAGGCTGGACGAATTTGACGTACCCGATGCCAGTAGTACAAGCACAATCAACTCTGCTCTTGGCTTCTCTCGCGTAAGAGATTGTTGATGTGCACGGCTACGGCAAGAAATTGGCTGTGACAACACCTCCGAAGGCCTGCCTGCAAAATACGCCTAGTGGATCTTGTCCGGTGTTGCTTCAGGCACTCGCAAGTGTTGCTACGGACTGTGATAGATTATGACGACGTGTTGACAGAGTATACTCCCGTGTTTGTCCAATCCTAGACTTTTTGTTGGAGGTTTCTTTGATGATTACCCTGCCGACCTGCTTCCTCCTTGTCGAGATTGAGCTAACTTCATGTCGATGTCCCTCTACACTAAACGCCCACTTAATCCGTCAGCCACAATTCCGGTCGGCCTCATATGCTTCTTGACTTCTTCTGCTTGCTGTCGACCTTGTGTGGGTTCGTCCATCATCCTTCAAGAGTACTTTCTTGTCCGCATGTACATCCCTACACCTCAGGTCCCGCTCGACCGAGGCACCTCCCTTTCTAGCTGACTAGTGCCTGAAGCCGAAAAGATCATTGAATTTCTAGAGATTTCCAGCCCACAGGCTCGCTATACTAGGGACCATGAGGCTTGTTTTTTAAAAAAAAAATTAGACTCGCCGCTTTTCTTTGCCGATTGTTGGCCTCCCTTCGCCCTCCCCTGAGCCTATAGAACTCTGCTTTTCTTCTAATTCTTCTTGTTGGTCAGTGGCTAGCATTTGGAGTGATTTTTCTTTTCTCCTCATTTCATCATGCTACACCTGCCACCCCCCTTGTCTTTTTTCTTTTCTTTTGTTTATCATTCCCCGCCACTCCACCGAAAGCTTTTAACCAGCTATCCACTTGAGCCTTGAAACTGTTGCCCCTCTTTCAACGTGATTTCTCTTGCTTTTCTCCTTCTTTTTTTATCTGGTCGTTCCACTCCACATGTCCACGTGCCAAACCCACCTCCTTTTGTCGGTGCACCATCAAATTTTGCCAGACGCTCGTGGGATCGTAGGTAGCTTTTATCACGAGCCTTAGCGTACTTAGGTGTGTGGCATCCATACGTAGAAGCCTTTGGGTGGCCGTAAAGCCATCATCTTCTTGGAGAAATGCTTAACAGTAACACATTCGCAGGCCTTTAACTGTTCATTCTTTTGGAAAACGCCATAAATGCAATAGCTGTAAGCATATGGATGGACGACTGCTTCCGTATCTTTCCGCTCAAAAGCTTTAACGAGACATTACAATGCAATTCCAGTTAGACACGCGGTGAACACATTCATGTGTGCCCCTTTAGGCCAACTGAAATCGTGCAGTGTTTGGACAACCTCAAGATGCCTAGCTCCGGTCTGCCTTCCTGATCAAGGGAATGATAGTATAACAATAGTGCGCATTGATTGGCAAGGCTCGAACTAGTAGATCTCGACTACATCCAGTCCCTGTTCAGTAGCTCTCTCAGTTTCATTTTTGCTCTGGCGTTGTTCTTCACATGCTTCGAACATGAACCAGCATACCTTTCTATGCCGAATGAGTTTTGGTTTCTTTGGCATTTTCAGCATGCTACATTCAACAATTCTTCTCAAGCATCGCTCACTGTGATCCATACACATCTGGAATGCTAACGGTTCAGCATTTCCAGAATCACCCACAAACAAGAGTATTAGTAGGAAGCTTTCTTTCTGGCTTAAACTTGTTTCAACAAGTATGCAAGAGCTTGTCCTTTCCCTTCACCTGTGCCGTAAGAGGCCAATCTATTCCTGCCATTGTAGATATTTTGACGATCAACCCTTGTTTTGTTAAACTTAAGCTTGCTTTGTACATCCCTGAGTCTATGAACGGCGCCAACCCGTGGGCTTGCCCTTGAACTTTCCTCTTCCTATGCACAAAGATCGTCCCCAAGACATGATTCCCCCAAAAAAGAAAATCCACCTATCTAAAAGAAGATCCTCTCTTTGTCCGACCAAATTGAGTGGTTATCGTTCGCGAGGAACCTGACCCTCCGCTTCAGAGCCACGTGAGATAGAGTTGACTACTTTTATCATGATCCCCTTGTTTCTTTCAAAAATGATGAAGACCCCCTCTTTTTCTCAATTATGGCCGCCCCCCCACGTTGGTCTCTCATATTTTTTATGTAGGGTGGGCGACCTTCCAGTTGAGAAAACTAAGAGGGAATCATGACGGTAGCTGGATTCCCATAAAGCATTGAATGGAGCAGGGAGATGTTATCAGGATCATGGTGGTCAACTATTGCATGATCAAGGTCTTGTACTATCATGAGCTTCGCTGGAGAACCGAGCCACTCCATAGTGTTTGGTTCAATCTGGAGAGTGCGATTGCCACTAAGCCGATGGGAACTCGACTATGGAATCATGCCGACGAATGTGCTTGAGAGAGATTTGTGGCCTACCGGTCAGGCAAAGTGATGAAAGGAGGAGGAGGAAGCCTAAAAAGCATGGCCAATCAAGTTAGCATAGAAAGGGAGTCCAGATTTTGATAACCATGAATCTTCGTTATTGAGCTAGACCGTATGAGGATGAACCCACAGGACAAATTCTCACCCATCAGCGTCCAAGAAGAGTAAGATTTTTGCATTGAGTTTAGCTCGAAAATGGAATCTTTTACCACAGACGAGGTTTGTGGTAACTGATTTGAGGGGACATGTCCCGTGACCTGCCCAAAGGGCAAAAGAACATCGTAGGCAAAATTGAGGAAAGTCCAATAAAGAGAACTAATCTGGTTGAGTCTCGGGCAAAGTGAAAAAACAACATCAGGTCATTGAAAATTTGGACCAATGGAGGACAGTGTCACGACTCCAGAAAGGAAAAAATCAAAATTACAAAACTAAACGAATTTCCTATAATTTTTTCAATTAATCTAAAAATAAGATTAACAAAGTAATTCTCGATTTTAGATTAATTTTGCAGATTTTCTTCAGCCAAAATAAAGAAAATTAAAAGAAAACTACTGACTCTATTTTCATATTTTTGGTGGTCTCAAATGCTATTTTTTTTTATAAATTTACAAATATTTTCCTAATTTTTGAAAATATTAAAAAAATGCGAAAAATATGAAAAATTATTCTTTGTTCAAAAATGGTTGCCTAGGCTTGGCCAAGGCTTCCAAAGTTGATTTTGCAATTTTCTCTTTTTTTCTCGATTTTCTATGAAGCTTTTAAAATAAAATGCAGGAAAATATTGAAAATATGAAAATTTATTTTTTGTCAAAATTGGTTCCCTAGGCTTGGCCAAGGTTCCCAAAGTTGATTTTTAAATTTTATGGATTTTTATGAATTTTTTATTAATTTTAAAGAGAAAATGTGATTAAGAATCAAGTGTCAACATTCATCAAGTTCAACATTTAACAAATACATTACCATTTCGCTTACTTGTGAAAGATTGAGTTAGCTCTAGCTAGTGCCAGTGCACATATTTTCTTCGAAGTTGATCTTGTATCCTTTGTCACATAGTCGACTTATATTGAGAAGGTTGTATCCAAGTCCCTAAACTAGTGAAACATTTTCAATTACCAGATTTCCCAACCTAATTTTCCCATACCAATGATATTTCCTTTTCCTCTTCCTCCAAAGGTGACATTTCCACCGTCCACTTGTTTGAGATTTATGAACATGTTCCTTTCACCTATCATGTGTCTTGAACACCCGTTGTCCAAGTATCAGTTGTTCTTCAGTATTTCCTACAATCAAAAAGATTTTCACATTTTCTTTGGTACCTACACAAACTTGGGTCTTTTCGTGTTAGTCTTGGGTTTGGTGTCATATGTCCAGTAGATCTTGTTGAAATTTATGGACATCTTTGCTTGTTATGACCAAGTTCATCACAAACTGAGCAATTGCATTGCCTGCTAGTAGATCTTGTGAATTGTTGTGCAAAGTGATCTTTGTAAGATTGAGGAGGAGATGTTTGTTTCAATTTGGTTTTGACATTTGGAAATGATTCTTCTCTTCATGTTTCCTTTCACGTTCAAGTCTAGACTTGTCATAATGAGGAACTTGAATAGATAGAATGTACTACATGGTTTTTGAACAAAAGGAGAAGTTTGTGCTGATCTTTGAAATATTTTCCTCTAGAGATTTGCCTTCTTCCTGAGATAGATCACGTTCACTCTGAGTAGTGACTAGATCTTTTTATAGTTTCTCAAGCTCATCTTTTTTAGAAAGGTTTTGTTTAGTAAATTTTGAAACTTCCTTTTTCAGTTCTAAAGTTTTTCTTCAGGCCTTTTTGTGTTCTGAAAAATATTTCTTTAAAAAAATCTAGCATTTCTCTATATGAAAGTTTAGAGTCATTTACATCATCTTCTTATTCTCTTTTAGATTCCACCATAGGATAAGGATTTGCTTCATTATCGTCGCTTGATTCGCATTCAGTGTCACTTAATGTTTTAGCTTTGAGTGTTCTTTTCTTCTTTTCGGACCTTCTTTCACTTTTCTATTGGAGCACCTAGTCAAGCTTGATGTGCCCTAGTTTTTGCACTCAAAATAAACAATATCCTTACCTTTGCTTTATTCGTTTCTTTTGAAAGGTCTATTTTCTTCTGAGAATGTTGGATTCTTTCTTCCTCTGAAGTTTTCTCCTTTCTTCATAAGAGTCTTGAATCTTTTAGGGAATAGGGTCATTTCATTGTCGTCATGCTCTTCAGCAGATACCTCACCTCCTACATTCTCATTGTTAGCATTAAAGGCAATTACTTTCTTACCTTTGGATAAATTTTTCTTTTTTACATGTTCATCTTCATAGGACATCAACATGCCTATGAGTTCATCCGTGGTGATAGGTTGAATTTTCATAATTTCTTGGATTGAAGTCTTCACAGTGATCCATTCATCTAGAAATGCTCTAAACAGCTTGTTTACTTTCTTAGCATCTGTGAAGATCTTATACCATTTACTATTTCCGTGAATCTTGCGTATATTTCTCTTACTGTTTCATCTGACCTCATCACAAACATCTCGTAATGGCCAAACTATATGTTCATGTTAGTTTCTTTCACACGATTAGTACCTTCATTGATTACTTGGAGGTAATCTCAAATTTGTTTAACTAAACCACAATAAGATATTCAGTTAAATTTAGATGGAGATAGCACAATAAAAAAAGGTGTCTCGCTTTAGAGTTAAGAGCAGTTCTCTTTTAATTCTATTCAAGGTGAGTAGCTACAGTAGTAGTTGGATCAGCGGCTAGTTCTTCAGCAGCAGTAGTAGTAGTTGGAACTTCTACATCATGTTGAATCACATCCCACATATCTTGATCACAAGAATCAATGTAGGCTAACATTCTATTTTTCTAGTAGTTGTGGTTTCTCCCAATGAAGTATGGATGCTTGCTAGGTACTATGGATTCATTACTAAAAAAACTATCAAAGTCAGCTATGATAAGCATCTTTATGTTTTGAAGAAATACACTTCAAATAATAAGTAGCAAGGCTCTAATACCAAATGTTGGGGCTAACAATACATCTTAGAGGGGGGTTGAATAAGTTATTTCGAAACTTTTTCAACTAATTCGCAGACCAAAGGTTAATATGAAAAAGATCAGGTGAGCAAATGTTTCACATGATGATATTTGAGTGTGTATAAGTAGAGTAGTGATTTAGAATAGATTGGCAGATTGGATATTTAGTGATTCGACCGATATACCAAGCTTATGTCCACTCTATACAACTAATAGCCGCAACATGGGCTGAAATGCACTAGTAAACTGCCTCACAAGTTACAAATAGTACATGTGCTTATCTTTCGCATAATAGATCACACTATCTTAATACAACCTCACTACTCATAAATGTACAATTGATTTTGCATGAATATAAGGCAACAATAGATTACAATATTGTTGACACTTGATTTTTAATCATATTTTCTCTTTAAAATTAATGAAAAAATCCATAAAAATTCATTAAATTAAAAAATCAACTTTGGGGACCTTGGCCAAGCTTAGAGAACCAATTTTGACCTCAAAATAAATTTTCATATTTTCAATGTTTTCCTACATTTTATTTTCGAAAATTCATAGAAAATCAAGTAAAAATAAGAAAATTGAAAAATCAACTTTGGAAGCCTTGGCTAAGCCTAGGCAACCATTTTTGAATAAAAAATAATTTTTCATATTTTTTGCATTTTTTAATATTTTTCAGAAATTGGGAAAATATTTTAAAAAAATTTTGCATTTGAGGCAACAAAAATATGAAAAAATAGTCGGTATTTTTTTTAAATTTTCTCTTCATTTTGGCCGAAGAAAATCTGCAAAAAATTAATTTGGAATCGGGAATTACTTTGTTAATCTCATTTTCAAATTAAGAAAAAAAAATTATTATTATAGAAAATTTATTTTAGCTTTGTAATTTTCGATTTTGGCATTTCTGGAGTCGTTACATTGTTCTCTAATAGTTCAAATTTTTCAACGGCCTGATGGTGTATTTTTCGTTGTTACGTTCGGTTCTCCGAATTCAATTTATCATTTGAAGCGTTTCATTGTGGAGCATGTGGCGATGACTTTCTTGCAGAACTTGCCGAGACTATGCAAGATATTGAGGATTGGGATGATTTACAAGTTGCAGAATCAGAAGCTTGTGGAGTTTTGGCTAATATGTTTGGCCAAGACATCCCTAGTGACGGTGAACATAATATTGTGCACGATATTAATACCATAGAAGATTCTCCACAACCTGAGAAAAATCAAAATTTTCTTGAGGTGGATTCCTCTACTGACGGTGAAGACGAAGATGATATATTTGGCAATAAAATGGGCAGGAAATCCACATGCTATATACCTCATCAAAGCAGTACTCTGAGCAGATTTTTGGAATCCATGTTTGTGGCTCGAGCTGTGGTACATGGACCTAGATTTGGCTTGGGCTTCAAGACCCCGAGAGAGGCAATTGAAGGCATGTACATTGACAAGAAGTGCCCATTTACTAGCAATGTATCCATCAGGGGTCGTATTCTTGTTGGCACTTGCCACAGTGCTAAGATGATGAGGACCATCATTATCCACCGAAATTACCTTCACTTTGTCGCAAAAAAGAAACAAAGAAGGGAATAGAGCGGCATGCATCATTTGGTGGACACTGAAAAAAGGAGAAAGCTGAAGACACCATGATAAAAGTAAAGGAAAAGCAAGAGGAAAAAAGGGAGCTGGCTTGGGATTTTGTGATGGCGTTCCATGCTAAGATTGGTAAAAGAAACTAGCTTCCACATAAAGGGATCATTCCGAAAGAGCTTGGAGTGATTGCTAGATATAAAGGCTAGGGAAGGTTTGCTGAACGAAAAATCCAAGATGGGTGGATGGTGAGCTGGTTATTTTGGACGGAAAGTACATTAAAGGGGGTCCTGTTATTGGGTTTGTCTATTGGGCCCCTAAGTATCAATTCTTGGTGTTCTTCAATCGACTAGAGCTTCAGGATTAGACTGGCATTGTACATAGCATCTGCGTATGCTACCATTATCTCCAGACATGGACTGGTTAAAATAGTCATAGGCGATTTACTTGCGGAGGGAATCACAGAGGGAGAATACTTCTTAAGTGCGGTACACTTTCGGTGTAAGGAGAGGAAAAAGAAAAATTTTAGACACCATCATGGGGCTTTTGAAAAAGAAAAAAAAAGAAGAAAAAAACAAGAAAGAGCATGAGAGAGACACTCTCTGTCTTCATGGGGATCTCCTTCATCTTCTACAGGGGAGTGCATCACTAAAAAAAAAAGGGTGGAAGATAGCAGAGAAAAGGGGTGGGCCTTAGAGCTTTTTCCTCTGAGCTCTGGCTCGCTTTTTACTGATTTTATCACCATCGTCGTAAGATAGAACTCTACATATTACCATACCTTCAAGGACAGGCCCTTTGGCAGTTAACTTGTGCTCGCTACAGCAAATGAAGGAGTTCAAGAATGTGGAGTAAGAAGAAGGCGACGAAGGCGAAGACCATCTCAACCCCTCTCTCTCTCTCTACATCGGAGAACTCTAAACCAACAACCTCCGCTCGATCTGCTTTCTCTCTCCTCATCGAACGGATCCCCACTGTCTTCTTCGGCGAAATGGAGGAGGCCTTGGAGCTCGCACGCGCTAAGGACACGAAGGAGCGCTTGGCCGTCGTGGAGTGGCTCTACCAGCTCCTCGAGGCCTCTAGGAAGAGCCTCTCTGCCCCCAAGACGGCGTCACTCGTCGATTGCTGCTTGGATCTCCTCAAGGACAACAACTTCAGGGTCTGCGAGGGCTAGATCCAAGCCCTGGCCTCCGCGACCGTCCTCTCTAGCGAGCACTTGAAGCTGCACTTGAATACGCTCGTCCCCGCCGTCGTCGAGTGCCTCGAAGACAGCAAACAGCCCTTGGGGGATGTCGCCCGGAGGCTGCTGCTCACTCTCATGGAGGTTTCTTCACCAACAATAATTGTTGAAAGGGCTGGGCCTTTTGCTTGGACTCACAAAAATTGGAGAGTCAGAGAAGAGTTTGCTTGGATTGTGACTTCTGCAATTGGTCTCTTTTGATCTACAAAGCTTCCTCTTCAGCGGGCTATCTTCCCTTGATCTTACAAATGTTGAACGTCTCAAATCATGGTGTTAGGGAAGCAGCTTTATCATGCATTGAGGAGATGTATACACAGGCTTGTCGCAACCCTCTTGAGATTTCCAGATCCCGAGGGGGTTAATGGATTGCTAGACCCATTTGATACCTGGGCTTAGCTCGGGCCCTCCCAGGCCCATAACAAATCGCGTCAAGAAAATTTTTAAATCGAGATCGACCTTAGTGTGGTCGGGTGACATATGAATGGTGTGCATGCCATCGGAGTCACCACCAATCATTTATTGGAGGGTATCAATGGAAACCCCATCGAACGATTGGGAGAGATCATTCGATTTTACGAAAACCAGAGATCTAGATTCGGGGACTTAGTTACGTCAATATTGCTATCGACACCCTTTCGGTACCTAAGTTTAGTGATTTTCTGTCTTAAGGAATTCGTGTAGGTGTTTTCTGAATGGGGGGAGTCCTAAAGATCTAAGGGGTTCATGAGGAAGGATCTAACCTATTTTCTTAATACTATTTAAAATAAAGAATAAACCAAGTCAACCAACCAAATTTATTAAGCTAAAATATAAGAATCATATTTTTTTTTTTTCTTTTTTATTTTTTATTAACTCAAGAATCAAAACCTTAATTTCAAATAAAAGACAAGTTTTTTTTAGGATTTTATAATTTTGTTTTTTTAGGAATCCTGAGAAGAGATCCAGCCGCCAATAAATAATCGATCAAGGAAAATTTTTAAATCAGATGCTAAGAGGTCGGGAAACATGGGAAATTTTAGTAAGCATTGCCATCGAGAGTCACCTAAATATTTATTGGGGGTCAGGAAACCCATCGGAACGATTTTGTGTTAATTTTTCGAAAAATTAGAGATTTTTATCGGGTTTTACCATTTTTTTTGAATTTTTTGTTTAGCGACCAGTAAATCTTTAGCGATTTTTGATCCTTTAAGGAATTTTTTTAATATTTGTTTACTTGAATTTTGGGCGTGAGCCCTAAAGATCTAAGGGGTTTTCCTAACCTTATCGGATTTTAACTATTTTAAGAAATAATTGTATTTTTTTTATTTTTTAAAAAAATTTATTATAATTCCTGAGATCCTTTGAATTCCTAACCCTTTGAGAATTAAACATTTTCTAGAAATTATTATTTTATTCTTAATTACTAATTTTTTGACACTTATTTTTTAACATTTTCTCAAAAATTTATGATTTTTAGGATTTTTATTTATTTTCCGTTTTTTATTTCATATTGTTGTTATTTATTTATTATTTTTTAAAAATTTTCCAATTATTCCTAATTTTGACCTTTTCTAGATTTTTGCTAATTTTTTTATGATTTTCCCTGACTTTTTGATTTGTTTATTATTTTTTTGTTTAATTTTTTATCATTATTTTATATTTAATTCCACGGTCCGGGTCGGGTTGACCCAGCCCGGTTGACCCAAATTCTATCTAAAACCAAAACGACGCAGTTTTTAATTAATATATATTTTATATCGATTATCTTTCGATTTTTATTTGATTTCTGATTTTTTTATTTATTTTGTTTATTTTATTGTTTATTATTTACTACTTGGGCCGAGCCGGGTAGACCCGGCCCCCTGGAGCCTAATCCAGCCCGAGACCAACTATCCTAAATCTAATACCAAAACGTAGTTAGTTTTAGACATTATTATTTTTTGATTTTGTTTTTTAGATTTTCCTTCTATTTTTATTGTTTTTCGCCCAATTGACCTACGGTCAGCAGATGCACCACGTGGCTACAATCTCCACCATCCAATCTTTTACACCAAACTACGGTCGAGATCGAATTCCCATGAATTAAATCCTAACCGTTTATTATTTTTAATTGCTGAAATGACTATAAAATTAGAATTGACTTTTTTATTTTCAGAAAATTCTACGATCATGACACGTGGTTCAATTTTGTCCGTTAGATCAGGTGTTAAGGTCGCTTGTTTTTCAAACAGTGAGCTGACGTGGTGGCACGTGGCCAATCCACGAGACTGCCGCGTCAGCAAGAATGGTCAACCCACAGTGACCAGTTTACTGGACCCTCGGAGAAGATACGATCGACGCCGGCGGATCCTAGAACTCGACCAAACCTCCCTGAAACTCCTCGATTTCACCTTAAGCTAAAATCTACTGTCTCAATACGCGCAACATGTCCAGCCAATAGAGCAAGATCAATAGCAAGATTAAGCCGAACTACTTCTTTTTTTTTTTTTTTTTTGGCCGGAGCTAATCTCGGCGAGAGCTCGGCCCTAGCCATTTTCTAACGTAGTCTAAGCTGTTCGAAATTGGTTTAGGGAGCATTACGAAGCTGAGGAAGCTTTACCTGTCCTTCTGCTGATGCCGCGAGGTGGAAAACGCTTGAACTGTGTTACAGCTCACGGAGGAGTTGCGGGCTTTCAAGGCTCACGGTTGAGGTTTTCGTTTGGTTTAATGCCAAAAGGAAGGATATGGTAGACAGGTCAGGAGATGCTTAAGGCTTGATGCGAAACAAAAATCAAAAGAAAATTAAGGCTCGTATCATCAAGACGCCATTGGAGCACATTCCCGCGCTTT
>JAGVVM010008951.1:0-24971 GCA_019149425.1 Psidium friedrichsthalianum
ATAAAAAAATCGGAATCTTTTGTCAATAGCCATGATTGGTGGTAGTATATATGCGGACGCTCTTGAATCTGCCAAAGAAGATAAAGTTGCTTTTTGTTGTTCTAATAAATCAATCCAATTTTAAGCGTAAGCAAAAAATACTTTTCTTCCGGGAAAGAAGAAACGAAATTACCAAAACCCGCCGTTTGTTTAGGAACAGGTAGAAACGGAAACGAAACGAAGGGAATCGAGGCGAGCGGCGAGCATAGCCAAAGCAGAGCGAGGGTCCGGCGTTTACTTTGACACGAAGTTCTAGGATACGTCCTCTCCTCTCTGTCTCTTCACTGAGCCTAACGCCCACCGCCGAGAGCTCCGGCATCGATCGCTCTATGCACGGGCACTCTTAGGGTTTCGCGCTTCCAGTGTTCCTCATCATCATGCGCCGATGAAATCTGAAAACCTTTAATAAGTCGGGGATCCGGATCCACCGGTCCTCGGGACGCCCGATCTCAGGGCTTTTCGCTGTCGAAAACTGCCCCGACGCTCCCATAGGATATGGAGGGAGACAGGCTTGGAGACGATGCGGAATCTGGCGAGTTTCGGATTAGGCGCGAGCGTCGCGCAGGCTCGCCTACTTCGCGCCAGCCGTCGTTCCGCCAGTCCTGGGAGCCCCCCCACAGCCCAATCTCCATCCATCACGACGATCCTGCGATGCCCCTGCTTTCGTTGCAGCGCTTCGTGCGGTCGAGATACCCGCAGGATTTCATTCTTGGGGGAGGCGAGGTCGGAGGAGAGGGGAAGGGGTCGAGGAGGCAGACGAGTGTGTTGCTTTTGGTGGTGTCCTTCTTCAACGTTGTAAGGTCTGGAATAGGTACATGAAGAGGACGTTTTGGTTGATTTCGCTTAATGTGGCGTATTCGACCGAATTGGCTATCGGCCTTTTCACAGGCCGCGTAGGTTAATGACATTGTCTTCTTGTTGCCTTGGGCTTTGGGTATATACCGAAAAATTGTTTGGCGAGGCGATATGTTTTGCTTTACTTTGATTAATACTTAGAAATGGTTTGGTTATTTTGCTTACTGCTTTCTTCTTTTCATCACTTATCTTTTACTATCTAGCCATGTTCTTGTTTTGATTGATTCAAGTTTTAGTTCTTTGATTGAAGCTCCGTGCAATGTATTAAGACTTAATGTTATGCAAGCGTGACTATTTAGAACACTAATTTGATGATTTAGCAAGCTAATTTTCGAATATATACTTTGCTCATTCAATAGTGTCTTTGATATTTTCTCAGGTTTGGTTTCTGATGCATTTCATCTGACGTTTGGCTGTGGACTCTTAACCTTTTCGTTGTTTGCAATGGCCGCATCTCGCAAGAAGCCTGACCGATGCTACACTTTGGGTGAGTAATGTTGAACTTTACTCTCACTGACTAGACGTATCTAAAATCCCTAGAGCTGGCTGAATTCGTGTCTTCTATGTTATTAGTGAGCGGGCTGAGTTCCTTTCACAGTGTGAAGGTTACTTTGACGTAGTTCTGTATGAGTTGATGAAATGATTATTTACCAAAAAGTTCTCGAGTGTGAGGCCCTTTGTTTCTTTCTCAGCCTTATGTTTTTCTCCCCGACCGAGAAATCAATTAAATAAACCTTCATGTTTGTGAAACGATGTATGTGCTTGACTGATCATTGTTTTGCTTCTTGCAGGTACAAGAGGCTAGAAGTTTTGTCTGCATTTACTAATGCCGTAAGTTTGTCACCATTTCCTTACTAAAGTGCATGTTGTGTAGCTAGTTTAGCCCTTCTGGGAACCTATTTAAGCTGAAGTTTCCAGCCACCCTTCTCCCCTTAAATGAAGGAGAGAAGATATCCGGCACCCTAACTTTGCTATCTGAATAACCAGTGTTAGAGAACATGTGAGAGGACGTACTTGCTGTTAAGTACCCTTAGGTGTAACCACTTGTCTATACTAGAAAATGCGGCCTGTTCTGGTTTGCCCTTTTATGTGATCGTTCCTCCCTATCTTTCCCTGATTTTTGCACTGGTCTTATATCACATCATTCATCTACCATTTCCTGGAGCTGATCATGTTAGATAAACTACATGTGATTTCTGCTGCTTGTTTAGACAGCTCTTCTTTTGTTCATGTCATTTTCCCTTGCTGTGGAAGCCCTTCATGCCTTCATCCAAGATGAATCTGAGCACAAGTGAGTTCTTTATTTATTTTTTTGGGAAATCTGATAGCATTATTGACAGAACCTTCTTGTTGCAATCGTTTAATATTTAATTGGAAATAATAGAAAGGAAGAGAAGACAAAAGAGGTCATTACAGTGTGATTTGGTGCTTGAGTGGCTTAACATGAGCTGTCAATGCTAGAAGGGACAACTGCTTAGCCATGCCTCTTTCCTGTCCATGTATTTTATAAAGATACTAATACTGGAAAATGTATGGCTGTGATCTGGTTTTATGTGATACATGTAAGTGACAGTTTTCAAGAACTCTAGCTTGGCAGTTGGCTTCCTTGTCATAGAAAAAATCATCTGACTCCTGCCTTACTAATAGGTGCAACATCGTCTCAAATCCAGTTAGTGTCAGTTTTTCAGCTAACCAGGATCCTGTGACTTAGATGTTTTTATTTTAAAGATGGATAATATTTCATTGTTTTCTGAAGTTAGCAGTTGGAACATTGAGTTGCACTTGTCTTGATGGGAATGATGAATAGAAATTCTAGCGTCAAACTCAAATTCCTTAATTACAGCTGATGTTTCTGTTGAAGTCTCCCTCATTCAAGTATCAACTTTGAGTAAGATGCATGGAGAAAGGCTGAAAGGTCATTTGGGTTCTATTTATCATTTAGGCTGAAAGCTTATGTCCCTTCATCAGTCTTGTGGGTGCATGACTGAAATTTGATCGCCTGGATTGGGTTCAGCTTTTCCCTTGTCACATGACATGGTTGTGTATTATCATATATGCATGCATACTTTTGTGATCTCTTCGTACTGACTAAAGTGCAACTGAAATTATAAATTATACATACTCTCTTCTAATGGCATCATTTATCTTCTGTCTTGCTTGTGGTTGTAGGCACTACTTGATAGTTTCGGCAGTTACCAACTTATCAGTGAATCTTATTGGCGTTTGGTTTTTCAGGAACTATGCTCGTATTAATATAGGTGAGTCTGCTTAGTTGCCATACTGGTTTTTTTCCCTTTCACTTTTATAATTTGAATGGACATGCTTATCTAGTATGCATGATTATGTGTCACCATTATTGTTAAAACTAAATCCCACTGGGCAATCGAACTGACTGTACCGTGGCTAAATTAAAATATTGTCCAGTAGTACCTATACCATTTTGGAAATTCAAAATCGTCCCTGTACTTTGTTTTTGGTTCAAAATGGTCCTTGTACTTTTTTAAAAAGTCACCACGCATCCTTTACTGATATGGCGACTGATTTCTCTGACATGGACTTAACAGGGTTAATTTTTTGTTGACATGGACTAACTCGTTCTCTCTTCTCTGATGTGGCCTTAAAAAGTCACATAAATGCTCAAAACCTTTCGTTTATAGGGCCTTCACCTGCTTTTTAACCATAGGTAGGCATGGGAATTTGAAATTAATGTTGTGGTGCATTTATGCTTGGGACATGTTTGTCGCATTACATCTAGGTTCTTCTTTATCACCTTGGTTTGGGGCTATTTAGTCAGGGCGCTTTTTTTGGAGGAATCACAGCGCTACCAAGTACCTGACTTTGCAATTCTCAACTGAAATAAGTGTTTATTTACATTAAAAGATGAGGAAAATTTAGCATATATAGAATTTGCATAAGCATCTTATGTGCTACTTATCTCTCGTTCTGTGTACTTGCAGTGTATAGGAAAGCTGAAGACATGAATTACCACTCAGTTTGCCTGCATGTTCTTGCAGATTCCATTCGCAGGTATAAAACCCCTCTGGCATTCTGTTTGCCCTTCTATGTATTTGTAATTTAGGAATCCATCTTAAGCTTGCGCATATTTGTTTCTCAGTGCAGGTTTGATCCTTGCATCCTGGCTGTTGTCCATTGGGTAAGTACTAATTCCATTCTTGATCTATTTTGGTGAGGAAGATTACCTGCAAGTTTTGCTTGCCTTTTTCTTTCTCAAGTTTGTGTGAGATGACTTTAATCGTTTTGCTCTGCAGGGTTCAGAATGCAGAGGTTCTGTGTTTGGGACTAGTTTCAGTGGCAGTCTTTATGCTTGTTATGCCACTCTTTAAAGCGAGTGGGGTATATTGCTCCAAATGGCTCCACCTAGTATGCCAACTTCAGCATTGAGCAAATGCTGCAGACAGGTGATCGTGTATTTCTTTATATTCTGCCCATGTAAATTTATTAACGGTTACTGAAGGTTTCAAAACTGTGGACAGATTACTGCTCGAGAAGATGTAAAAGAGATATCTCAGGCTCGTTTCTGGGAATTGGTTCCCGGTCATGTGATTGGCTCACTTTCGGTACAGGTAACTTTGATTTAATAGGCGTTGCCCTCCTTCCTTCACCTGATTGTTGTTCTCTTCTGATTTGATTTCTGGTAGCTTACTTTCTTATGATTTAATAATGATTAAGAAGCTTCGGGTGTTGTCCTATGCAAACAGGTGAAGAATGGCATGAGTGATCAATCATTAATGCAGTTCGTCCACGGTTTTGTATCATGATTTGGGTGTTCAAGATTTGACAGTGCAAGTAGACGATGTCTGAGCTGCTCTTTTTGTTGCTTTATTCAACGGTTAATATTTGAGACATTCAATGTGTCTGCATTACATGGATCTGCCTTCACGCTTGTCATCAACAACGGCTGGATAGTTGTATTATTACAGTGACATTTAATTCTTTCCAGTCCAGTCATCCAAGTCGAGTCTTTTATGCCTGATCCTTATGTAATGAAGTTATTGGAGGGAGAATAGTGAGAAACTTGCTCTTCTTTACTCGTGTTCTCTTGATGCAAGTGTTGGTTTGCGTAAGATGCAAATGTTTTCCTTGATGAGGTAGTGAATCCCTGGTCTGATGTTTGTGATACGAGCTATAATGGATTGATATTTTTTTGAGAAAAATGTTAAAACATATCCAGTAAATTTGTCTAGTGAGCAATGTGGCACATTCCTGTGGGCTGTCTAAATGAGACTCTGCTAACTTAAATAACAACACGCAGAATGCGGCATCCCTTTATAGAACTATTTTATTAGACAGTCTTATTATAACTACATTGTTCTTTCGTGAGTCCTATTCAAAACTTGGAGTAAGAGTTATGAGGGTGTTCTGCCGATGGTAATGCAACTGCCAGGATTTAAGGCTTCTAGGTCTTGAGCATGAAACATGACTACTTGAATTCAGTTTGGTTGTTCCAAGAAGATATGGAATGCTAGCTACCCTTGCTTGAGTAAGCTTGGTTCAAGCGTTATACAACTAATTGTTATACCGGTATATTACTGCACTGACTTACGGGTCGCATCAAGCAGTTTTCCAGACCGAGTGAAGAAAAATGTCAGGTTGTCTGATTTAACGCCAATTTTACGAGGCCGTTGGCCCCTTTAGATTTGTGATAGAAAATGAAAGTAATAAATGTAGGAAGGTAGAGAGGTTGGACATTCTCCTTTTGACTTGGCTAATTTTATGGCAGATTAGTAGCTCGTGCGATGCATGCAACCGAAGGGATTGGTTTTGAAGCGATGAGCCTGTTGACACCAACATACTGCCTGATACGCACGAGCTCGGAGCTCCTCTTAGGGAACACGGTATCGATTCTAGAAATTCAGCTCATCTGTAAAAGGAGGATTAGCCTACTGAACAATTCCATCTCGCCGGCCTCGGGTGAGCCCAAGGCTTGGCGGGCCGTATTTTTGGCTGGTCGCCGCTGATGCCGAGTGAGTCGCGGGGTAAAAAAAAGAAGAAGAAGAAGAAAGAAGAAAATAAAATATTAGTTAAATAAAAAATAAAATAGTTATCTAACCAAAGATACAAAATTATTCAAATAAAAAATACTTAAAAAATTCGAAGCGTAGATAGAGAGAGAGGAGAGAGATTGGTCTCCATGGAAAATTATTTCCACATTTCCTTTACTTTTGAATAGGGGTGAGCGGTTTCAAGTTCCGTACAGGTTCTAATTGGAACTTGAAACCTACCCGTCTATACAAGTTCCTCATTTTGTGGAATCTGAAACCTACCTTGTATATCTTGGAACTTAGAACCTACCTTGTCATAGGTTCCAGGGTCGGTTTTAGGTTCCACCAGGTTCCACATGTATTCTTAGTTGAACGATTATAGTGAATAATCACATTTAATGACCATCACCTATTGCTAAAATTCACAGACCACAACTCATATTAGAGACGAAAAATATGAAATATTAACAAAGTAAAAGTCTTAATGATAAAGTGATTTCGGATTACACACTCAGCATTGGATATTATGGAATACCGCAAGATGACGCAAAGACATATACTAAGAAAAAAATATAAAAACTTGCTACAGGGTCCAGGTTTCGGTTCCGGTTCCAGGTTCCACCTACCTAGAACCTAGAACTTACCCGTCAGAACAGGTTCTTTAAGTTTTGGAACCTGAAACCTACCCTCCATACCTTGGAACCTGGAACCGATCGGTTCCATCGGTCCGGTTCTTCAGGTTTCAGGTTCTACCCTGGAACCATGCTCACCCCTACTTTTGAATGTGTTTTCTTATTGACAGAATTTTTTTTCATTTATTTTCATGAATCGATTGCTGGAAAATTTCAAAAACATTTGTTTTCCATTAAAAGTGACGGATTGCCTTAGCGTAACAAAGGGAATGGAAGACGGGAGGGCTGACTTGAGATTTTGAGACCACTGATACAAGGTATACCGTCATTCGTGCTGGTAAATCAGTAGGAAGATGCACCGAAGATACAAACAAGGAGATAAAAACATGCACATGATAATGATCCCAACATAACAATATAGATTCACACGAAACTCGCCGAGTAGGAAGATATTTCCAGGAACCCTCCTGTTATTTTTCTTTGCCTGTCTCACATCGACATTGTCCCAACCCAACCATCCTGAAGTTCCCTACACCATAAATTGATGACAGATTCCAACATTCACTCCATCGATCAGACAGATAGCAAAATGAGCTCTCTCACCAATGAGGCAAGGGCCAGTTTTCCAGCACTTCACTTTCGATCTGAAGTGCTGAAAACTGGCCTGCCTCATTGGTGAGAGAGCTCATTTTGCTATCTGTCTGATCGATGGAGTGAATGTTGGAATCTGTCATCAATTTATGGTGTAGGGAACTTCAGGATGGTTGGGTTGGGACAATGTCGATGTGAGACAGGCAAAGAAAAATAACAGGAGGGTTCCTGGAAATATCTTCCTACTCGGCGAGTTTCGTGTGAATCTATATTGTTATGTTGGGATCATTATCATGTGCATGTTTTTATCTCCTTGTTTGTATCTTCGGGCATCTTCCTACTGATTTACCAGCACGAATGACGGTATACCTTGTATCAGTGGTCTCAAAATCTCAAGTCAGCCCTCCCGTCTTCCATTCCCTTTGTTACGCTAAGGCAATCCGTCACTTTTAATGGAAAACAAATGTTTTGAAATTTTCCAGCAATCGATTCATGAAAAATAAATGAAAAAAAAATTCTGTCAATAAGAAAACACATTCAAAAGTAGGGGTGAGCATGGTTCCAGGGTAGAACCTGAAACCTGAAGAACCGGACCGATGGAACCGATCGGTTCCAGGTTCCAAGGTATGGAGGGTAGGTTTCAGGTTCCAAAACTTAAAGAACCTGTTCTGACGGGTAAGTTCTAGGTTCTAGGTAGGTGGAACCTGGAACCGGAACCGAAACCTGGACCCTGTAGCAAGTTTTTATATTTTTTCTTAGTATATGTCTTTGCGTCATCTTGCGGTATTCCATAATATCCAATGCTGAGTGTGTAATCGAAATCACTTTATCATTAAGACTTTTACTTTGTTAATATTTCATATTTTTCGTCTCTAAATATGAGTTGTGGTCTGTGAATTTTAGCAATAGGTGATGGTCATTAAATGTGATTATTCACTATAATCGTTCAACTAAGAATACATGTGGAACCTGGGTGGAACCTAAAACCGACCCTGGAACCTATGACAAGGTAGGTTCTAAGTTCCAAGATATACAAGGTAGGTTTCAGATTCCACAAAATGAGAACTTGTATAGACGGGTAGGTTTCAAGTTCCAATTAGAACCTGTACGGAACTTGAAACCGCTCACCCCTATTCAAAAGTAAAGGAAATGTGGAAATAATTTTCCATGGAGACCAATCTCTCTCCTCTCTCTCTATCTACGCTTCGAATTTTTAAGTATTTTTTATTTGAATAATTTTGTATCTTTGGTTAGATAACTATTTTATTTTTTATTAACTAATATTTTATTTTCTTCTTTTTCTTCTTCTTCTTCTTTTTTTTACCCCGCGACTCACTCGGCATCAGCGGCGACCAGCCAAAAAATACGGCCCGCCAAGCCTTGGGCTCACCCGAGGCCGGCGAGATGGAATTGTTCAGTAGGCTAATCCTCCTTTTACAGATGAGCTGAATTTCTAGAATCGATACCGTGTTCCCTAAGAGGAGCTCCGAGCTCGTGCGTATCAGGCAGTATGTTGGTGTCAACAGGCTCATCGCTTCAAAACCAATCCCTTCGGTTGCATGCATCGCACGAGCTACTAATCTGCCATAAAATTAGCCAAGTCAAAAGGAGAATGTCCAACCTCTCTACCTTCCTACATTTATTACTTTCATTTTCTATCACAAATCTAAAGGGGCCAACGGCCTCGTAAAATTGGCGTTAAATCAGACAACCTGACATTTTTCTTCACTCGGTCTGGAAAACTGCTTGATGCGACCCGTAAGTCAGTGCAGTAATATACCGGTATAACAATTAGTTGTATAACGCTTGAACAAGCTTACTCAAGCAAGGTAGCTAGCATTCCATATCTTCTTGGAACAACCAAACTGAATTCAAGTATCATGTTTCATGCTCAAGACCTAGAAGCCTTAAATCCTGGCAGTTGCATTACCATCGGCAGAACACCCTCATAACTCTTACTCCAAGTTTTGAATAGACTCACGAAAGAACAATGTAGTTATAATAAGACTGTCTAATAAAATAGTTCTATAAAGGGATGCCGCATTCTGCGTGTTGTTATTTAAGTTAGCAGAGTCTCATTTAGACAGCCCACAGGAATGTGCCACATTGCTCACTAGACAAATTTACTGGATAGTTTTAACATTTTTTCTCAAAAAATATCAATCCATTATAGCTCGTATCACAACATCAGACCAGGGATTCACTACCTCATCAAGGAAAACATTTGCATCTTACGCAAACAACACTTGCATCAAGAGAACACGAGTAAAGAGAGCAAGTTTCTCACTATTCTCCCTCCAATAACTTCATTACATAAGGATCAGGCATAAAGACTCGACTTGGATGACTGGACTGGAAAGAATTAAATGTCACTGTAATAATACAACTATCCAGCCGTTGTTGATGACAAGCGTGAAGGCAGATCCATGTAATGCAGACACATTGAATGTCTCAATATTAACCGTTGAATAAAGCAACAAAAGAGCAGCTCAGACATCGTCTACTTGCACTGTCAAATCTTGAACACCCAAATCATGATACAAACCGTGGACGAACTGCATTAATGATTGATCACTCATGCCATTCTTCACCTGTTTGCATAGGACAACACCCGAAGCTTCTTAATCATTATTAAATCATAAGAAAGTAAGCTACCAGAAATCAAATCAGAAGAGAACAACAATCAGGTGAAGGAAGGAGGGCAACGCCTATTAAATCAAAGTTACCTGTACCGAAAGTGAGCCAATCACATGACCGGGAACCAATTCCCAGAAACGAGCCTGAGATATCTCTTTTACATCTTCTCGAGCAGTAATCTGTCCACAGTTTTGAAACCTTCAGTAACCGTTAATAAATTTACATGGGCAGAATATAAAGAAATACACGATCACCTGTCTGCAGCATTTGCTCAATGCTGAAGTTGGCATACTAGGTGGAGCCATTTGGAGCAATATACCCCACTCGCTTTAAAGAGTGGCATAACAAGCATAAAGACTGCCACTGAAACTAGTCCCAACACAGAACCTCTGCATTCTGAACCCTGCAGAGCAAAACGATTAAAGTCATCTCACACAAACTTGAGAAAGAAAAAGGCAAGCAAACTTGCAGGTAATCTTCCTCACCAAAATAGATCAAGAATGGAATTAGTACTTACCCAATGGACAACAGCCAGGATGCAAGGATCAAACCTGCACTGAGAAACAAATATGCGCAAGCTTAAGATGGATTCCTAAATTACAATACATAGAAGGGGCAAACAGAATGCCAGAGGGGTTTTATACCTGCGAATGGAATCTGCAAGAACATGCAGGCAAACTGAGTGGTAATTCATGTCTTCAGCTTTCCTATACACTGCAAGTACACAGAACGAGAGATAAGTAGCACATAAGATGCTTATGCAAATTCTATATATGCTAAATTTTCCTCATCTTTTAATGTAAATAAACACTTATTTCAGTTGAGAATTGCAAAGTCAGGTACTTGGTAGCGCTGTGATTCCTCCAAAAAAAGCGCCCTGACTAAATAGCCCAAACCAAGGTGATAAAGAAGAACCTAGATGTAATGCGACAAACATGTCCCAAGCATAAATGCACCACAACATTAATTTCAAATTCCCATGCCTACCTATGGTTAAAAAGCAGGTGAAGGCCCTATAAACGAAAGGTTTTGAGCATTTATGTGACTTTTTAAGTCCACATCAGAGAAGAGAGAACGAGTTAGTCCATGTCAACAAAAAATTAACCCTGTTAAGTCCATGTCAGAGAAATCAGTCGCCATATCAGTAAAGGATGCGTGGTGACTTTTTAAAAAGTACAAGGACCATTTTGAACCAAAAACAAAGTACAGGGACGATTTTGAATTTCCAAAATGGTATAGGTACTACTGGACAATATTTTAATTTAGCCACGGTACAGTCAGTTCGATTGCCCAGTGGGATTTAGTTTTAACAATAATGGTGACACATAATCATGCATACTAGATAAGCATGTCCATTCAAATTATAAAAGTGAAAGGGAAAAAAACCAGTATGGCAACTAAGCAGACTCACCTATATTAATACGAGCATAGTTCCTGAAAAACCAAACGCCAATAAGATTCACTGATAAGTTGGTAACTGCCGAAACTATCAAGTAGTGCCTACAACCACAAGCAAGACAGAAGATAAATGATGCCATTAGAAGAGAGTATGTATAATTTTATAATTTCAGTTGCACTTTAGTCAGTACGAAGAGATCACAAAAGTATGCATGCATATATGATAATACACAACCATGTCATGTGACAAGGGAAAAGCTGAACCCAATCCAGGCGATCAAATTTCAGTCATGCACCCACAAGACTGATGAAGGGACATAAGCTTTCAGCCTAAATGATAAATAGAACCCAAATGACCTTTCAGCCTTTCTCCATGCATCTTACTCAAAGTTGATACTTGAATGAGGGAGACTTCAACAGAAACATCAGCTGTAATTAAGGAATTTGAGTTTGACGCTAGAATTTCTATTCATCATTCCCATCAAGACAAGTGCAACTCAATGTTCCAACTGCTAACTTCAGAAAACAATGAAATATTATCCATCTTTAAAATAAAAAACATCTAAGTCACAGGATCCTGGTTAGCTGAAAAACTGACACTAACTGGATTTGAGACGATGTTGCACCTATTAGTAAGGCAGGAGTCAGATGATTTTTTCTATGACAAGGAAGCCAACTGCCAAGCTAGAGTTCTTTGAAAACTGTCACTTACATGTATCACATAAAACCCAGATCACAGCCATACATTTTCCAGTATTAGTATCTTTTATAAAATACATGGACAGGAAAGAGGCATGGCTAAGCTGTTGTCCCTTCTAGCATTGACAGCTCATGTTAAGCCACTCAAGCACCAAATCACACTGTAATGACCTCTTTTTGTCTTCTCTTCTTTTCTATTATTTCCAATTAAATATTAAACGATTGCAACAAGAAGGTTCTGTCCAATAATGCTATCAGATTTCCCAAAAAAATAATAAAGAACTCACTTGTGCTCAGATTCATCTTGGATGAAGGCATGAAGGGCTTCCACAGCAAGGGAAAATGACATGAACAAAAGAAAGAGCTGTCTAAACAAGCAGCAGAAATCACATGTTAGTTATCTAACATGATCAGCTCCAGGAAATGGTAGATGAATGATGTGATATAAGACCAGTGCAGTAAAAATCAGGGAAAGATAGGGAGGAACGATCACATAAAAGGGCAAACCAGAACAGGCCGCATTTTCTAGTATAGACAAGTGGTTACACCTAAGGGTACTTAACAGCAAGTACGTCCTCTCACATGTTCTCTAACACTGGTTTTCAGATAGCAAAGTTAGGGTGCCGGATATCTTCTCTCCTTCATTTAAGGGGAGAAGGGTGGCTGGAAACTTCAGCTTAAATAGGTTCCCAGAGAAGGGCTAAACTAGCTACACAACATGCACTTTAGTAAGGAAATGGTACAAACTTACGGCATTAGTAAATGCAGACAAAACTTCTAGCCTCTTGTACCTGCAAGAAGCAAAACAATGATCAGTCAAGCACATACATCGTTTCACAAACATGAAAGTTTATTTAATTGATTTCTCGGTCGGGGAGAAAAACATAAGGCTGAGAAAGAAACCAAAGGCCTCACACTCGAGAACTTTTTGGTAAATAATCATTTCATCAACTCATACAGAACTACGTCAAAGTAACCTTCACACTGTGAAAGGAACTCAGCCCGCTCACTAATAACATAGAAGACACGAATTCAGCCAGCTCTAGGGATTTAGATACGTCTAGTCAGTGAGAGTAAAGTTCAACATTACTCACCCAAAGTGTAGCATCGGTCAGGCTTCTTGCGAGATGCGGCCATTGCAAACAACGAAAAGGTTAAGAGTCCACAGCCAAACGTCAGATGAAATGCATCAGAAACCAAACCTGAGAAAATATCAAGACACTATTGAATGAGCAAAGTATATATTCGAAAATTAGCTTGCTACATCATCAAATTAGTGTTCTAAATAGTCACGCTTGCATAACATTAAGTCTTAATACATTGCACGGGCTTCAATCAAAGAACTAAAACTTGAATCAATCAAAACAACAGAACATGGCTAGATAGTTAAAAGATAAGTGATGAAAAGAAGAAAGCAGTAAGCAAAATAACCAAACCATTTCTAAGTATTAATCAAGTAAAGCAAACATATCGCCTCGCCAAACAATTTTTCGGTATATACCAAAGCCCAAGGCAACAAGAGACAATGTCATTACCTACGCGGCCTGTGAAAAGGCCGATAGCCAATTCGGCTGTCGAATACGCCACATTAAGCGAAATCAACCAAAACGTCCTCTTCATGTACCTTTTCCAGACCTTACAACGTTGAAGAAGGACACCACCAAAAGCAACCACTCGTCTGCCTCTCGACCCCTTCCCCTCTCCTCCGACCTCGCCCTCCCCCAACGAATGAAATCCTGCGGGTATCTCGACGCACGAAGCGCTGCACGAAAGCAGGGGCATCGCCGGATCGTCGTGATGGATGGAGATTGGGGTGTGGGGCTCCCAGGACTGGCGGAACGACGGCTGGCGCGAATAGGCGAGCCTGCGATCGCTCGCGCCTAATCCGAACTCGCCATTCCGCTCGCTCCGACGCCTGTCTCCCTCCATATCCTATGGGAGCGTCGGGGCAGTTTTTCGACAGCGAAAAGCCCTGAGATCGGACGTCCCCGAGGACCGGTGGATTCCGGATCCCCGACTTCTTAAAGGTTTTCAGATTTCATCGGCGCATGATGATGAGGAACACGGAAGCGCGAAAACCCTAAGAGTGCCCGTGCATAGAGCGATCGATGCCTGGAGCTCTCGCGTGTGGGAGTTATGCTCAGTGGAAGAGACGAGAGAGGAGAGGACGTGATCGTAGACTTCGTGTCAAAGTAAACGCCGGACCCTGCTCTGCTCTGCTCTGCTCGCTCGCTCGCTCTCGCTTCCCTCGTTTCGTTTTCGTTTCTACCTTGTTCCTAACAAACGGCGGGCTTTTGGTAATTTCGTTTCTTCATTTTCCCCGGATAGAAAAGTATTTTTTTTCTTACGCTTAAAATTGGATTGATTTATTAATAACACAAACAAATGCAACTTTCTTCTTCTTTGGCAGATTCAAGAGCGTCGCATATATACTACCACCAATCATGCGCTATTTGACAAAGATTCCGATTTTTTTATTCTATTTATCAAAACAGAAAAAATAATAATAAACCTGTGTTAATAATGTAAATAATTCTGATTATCAAATTCTCTGATTTTATTCCCGAGAATAGATTCGGAACAAAAGAAAGGTCGACGACCTCCACCGATCCTTGAGCAAGGTTGCGAGCCCTCACCTAGCAGCCGATGGGGATCGCAAGCTTGTGGCTAGGCCAACAGAGGTTGCAAGCTCTCGGCCGACAAGGGTGCCGACCCAAACCAAAAAGAAAAGAAAAGAAAAAAGACAAA
Organism: Psidium friedrichsthalianum; assembly: GCA_019149425.1. Lineage (NCBI taxonomy): Eukaryota > Viridiplantae > Streptophyta > Magnoliopsida > Myrtales > Myrtaceae > Psidium > Psidium friedrichsthalianum. The sequence goes on from JAGVVM010008951.1 coordinate 14,603, forward strand.
AAAAATTATTTAAAAATAATTATAAATAAAAAATGTTAAAATATTATTAAAAATTTGCCACATTAATACCGGCTAGCTAAATGGATGAAAGTGGCACAATTACAAAAATTTTATGACTCGATTGGAAGAAAAAAGTTTATCATTGAATTGACACAATTGCAATATATTTATGAATATTTTTGGAATTTTCTGAGAAACAAGACCAAAATTTAAGTGCAAATTGTCTATTGAGTTTATGTTCTTTCTTAAGGGTCTTGCATAGGTCTCATGCTCCACGAAATAAATAGACTAATTATGGATTATACATGATCTATATTCATTTTATTAGTGATGTTATATAGGTTTTCTCTTAGGAACGTAAATTTTCCGCAGTTACCAAACGCATTTTCATTCTCTAAAATTCATTTAGGGAACAGAATAAAAAAAATCAATTCTAATCAGAAATCGTTGCCAAAAGCGCCATTATAGTAATCCCCACGTATCTCTTCGAATATTTTATTTTACAATGTGCTTACTTTTGATAAACAATAAGATTATTGTTTTGATTTGAGAAAACTGAGTAGGTTTTTTTGTTTTATATCATACAGAAAATGCTTTGCTTCTTTCTTTCAGTTATGTGTAACTATTGAGTTTCTCGATGATTTTAGTAAATAAAAAAATATATCTATAAATAGAAGTTAGATATGAGAGACCGATGTTGTGAAATGATGATGAATGAACACAAATGATTAGCCGCAAACCAATCATCAATTTCAATTACGAAACGTCTAACTAAACTACAGACTCGTCAGATGGTTATGATGTTCATAAGTGAAAAGAGTGACCGTAACGAAACGATGTCTTGCTTGTTTAGGACTGAGAAAATATCTCCACTTGATATCGAAGTTTGTAATTATCTAATGAAACCTTTACATTTGGTTTGCTAGCGTAAATTCCCAGAGCAAAGCCTTCGAAGAACGCCAGAAAAATCGACCTCGACAAGTTGCCGTAATACAGGGTTCACAAGGATGCAGCTAACGATGTCGTCGAGCAGGTGTAACTGACCTATTACTACACGATCCATTCAATCAATCAAGATAAGCTGTTCACAAACTAAGTTCCTGGCCAACCCGGCCACTCGCTTAGTAAGCTTGCAGAGAGGAAGCAGGGCATTGCCGACCCAACCAAGGCCAGCCATATAAACAAGCATGTGATCTTGGAGGAAAAATGAGAACTGGGCTCCGACTTGACAAGAGAAAGGCAAAAGCAATGCAACTTGACTTTTAACTACTGACCAGCAGAAAGGATCAGGACTGAGACGTCAAAACTCAAGGCACGACTCTATTTGGCTACCGATGATCACAAATGGGCAAAGGTAAATTGCCCACCGAGAACTTGAAACTTCTGTAGGGTTAACTTTTTATTGAAAGGAAAACCCTGAAAATTGGCTATCTTGACTTGAAATGAGATACAAGAGTGCAAACTGATAGTGGTCAGGTGCAACTAACGTACGATTTCAACAACAAGAAAGGACAATTTAAATCAATGTCGACTGGAGAACTTCACTTATGTAAACATCAACTTATGGAAGTGGACTTAGAAGCAGCTTGCTCGCAAGCATCAACATTATCCCATACATGCACAGTTACCGAATCCAGCTTACATAAGCTCAAAAGGAATAGTAAAACAGACAGAGCGATACCATTGTTGAAAAAACATGGGACTTATTCAAAATGAAGAACATGGCTTCAACCAGCTTGACCATGCCAGTTAACTTATAAAACCTTCAGATAATGGACCGAGCATTTGCATCAATCCCTTGAAGGATATTGAAATTTGATGGTCCAACAGTGTCGAGAAAGCCCCTGACTGACAGCTCTGGGACCGATGCCTTTTGCCCTAGCATCTCATGATCCAGGAAGATGACAACAACAGTAATGTCATCGTGAAAAAAGCGTCTGATTCCCTTTTCAACCTTCTTAAGATCAGCATATCTCATCTCCCTCTTCCTGGCTGCTTCATTTAAAGCGGCTTTTAAAAGTCTTCGAGCAATTCCCTATAAGACAAGAAGAGCAAAGGAAGGTGACAATGTCGATATAGGTGTAAATCTTAAAATGAAGAACCATAACAGATAACCAACATACTGCTCTAGGGTTTTTATGCACAATCTCAACAGCTTCCTGATTGGAAAGGTGTTCCCAGAGACCATCAGATGCAAATATGAGAAATTTGTCACTAGGTCTTAGAGTTCTCAAACATAAGGTCGGTTCTGCCGTAAGCACGGGCCTACGAATGGGCTCAGCAAGGTGAAACCGTGGAAATGAAGGGTCAAGAGAGAACTCAGGCTTCTTCAAATACGCATCTCCTATAGATCTGGATACCTGACAAAATTGCACAGAAAATGAGAGATGTGAACTCTTGAAACAACGTGATAATCAGCACTTAATTAAGTGCACATACATAATGAGTATACCATGAACAGAATTCCTTTGGTCAAAAGGAAAAAAAAAATTGAGCAAGATGCCACTGCAAGAAAGTTTGCCCATTTCGAAGAGGAAGAGAGGCACGAGAAAAATAAAAACCAAAATAGAGATGGCATTTCTATTTCAACAAGACTAAAAGGACACTCATGCTATTTCATTTATATAAATCTATTAAACACACATAAAAAAAAAAAAAGAAAGTATTAACAGCACCTGTTTTAGAAGCATTGTTTCTACCTGGGGAACCTTTTGCTGTCTCTATTACAGAAACATTAGCCCAAGACTCCATCACTACCAGAAGATAAAGAGGCAGCCTGAGTACGTCGATGATAATTTGTTTAATTTAGTCAAAGGAAGCCATTATTCGTTTTTCTATAGTGTGTTTTCTTTTAAACAATATGCAGAACCCAAAACCACATATTGCTAGCAAGAATGACCCTTGATAGGTGACAATAGTTACCATCATTGAAATACCCTATTGCCAAGCAACAAATATGGTTAGAAGGAAGATATTGAGAATTTCTGCATCATTAAAGCTTTTCTGAAGATGTTTTAGGCTGGCTACTGGGTAAAAAGTTTAATCTAGTTTCAGACTCGAAACTTCGTTGGGATTTCAATATTGAGGAGGTCAAATTTGTCTCCATTTGCAAACCTCCACTTAGCCCTTTGCCACCAAGTACAGCAACACATTAAAAAAAAAATTGAATAAGTAAACCGAGGAATGCAACCAAACTCTTTGTTTCTCTAGTCAAAGGGGGAAAAACAGAAGAAGTGGTATTGTAATGCCCTCTTCCTATAAAACCTCCTCAAAAGAGAATGTTCATTGTATAACCAGAAATTCCAAAGAGAAACTTGTCTTCCAGATAATCCTATCTACCTCAATCGCCAACACATACTTCATCACATCTTGCAACCAAATATTTAATGCCCTCAGGCAACAGTGAACATAAAATGCTAATCTCAAGCCAATCACTCTTTTCAAATGAATCATGGTCATGTTCATGCAATTGCACAATCTTTGTCTAGCACATTGGTTGCTATTCAATTCCAAACCACAGCTACCATTCGCTGTGAAACAATTACTTGCAAATGATCACGACCATTTTTGTCAATCTATCACAGCTTCAGAAAAACACACCCCAAGTTTCCCTCACTGCACTTCCCCCGCACTGCACATCACATTAATCACGTTCACACAAGAAATGCCTCCAGAAGAGAATATCCAGTATTTCAGTTGAAACACTCCAAGCATGTTCTTCTTTCTTCTGATAAGTACGAATGTTAAAGTACAAACCCTTGACAATAACAGCAAGATTATTGTCATGTGAGTTCTAAATTCCAATTTTATTGGTTCTTGAAATCATTGGGTTACTATCTCATCCCTATAGACCACAGCAATCATCTACTTCTGCTCTTCAAGTAGTTAGGTTGCCCATCATGATATACAATTGAATGCTGCTACTTCAATTCAACCATTCAATCCTTGTGAACAACAGTTACGAACAGTGGAGACACAATAGAAGAGTTTTTTTTTTTTTTTTTGGGGGGGGGGGGGGGGGGGTGGTGACCAGTGAAATGGGACAAAAATGAACATAAGATTCTGCCAGGAAAAAATTTAGAAAGAAAGGGCACAAGGGCCCACAACAACAATCATGCAGAATGATCCAGTGTCAATTAAAAAAAAATGCTAAGTTGAATTTCAAATCTTTCACATACTTAAGAAGAACATGTCCTTCCAAGAGACTATGAGATTGCTAATTCTGTCAACCAATAATTCTGTATAATCGCGCACAGCTCTCTGGATATCAATTTGCATAATATACTATATGGTACACAAGAAGCAAACCTGAATAATGCCTTTGATACGCCATACCCCATGCTTCATGACTACAATGTGCGAATCATCTGGATGCAAGGATCTGAGTTCTTGTCTAACTTCCTCCATACTAGCATTATGGTCTCTAGTCAATTGCTCGGCCACTATCTTATTTGACCTACCTAAGGAACCTACTACTGCACGAGAATCACCGACATTAGCAACATATAACATCCCCTGCCATATGACGCCAACAAGACAGCAAGACCCAGTTGCTGCAATTAAAGGTTTTATTCCACATGTCCTGCGCACTAGAGTAAGGAATCCTTCTTCAGTGGCAGAGAAAGCACTTCTAATCAAATCTTCAGACATGGATCCCCGTTCACGAGCAAGTCCTGTAAGTAAGTGGCATGCAATGTGATGCTCATAGACTCGTAATCACTGGAATACAGTCATTAGCCTAATGAAATTCAATGCCCAATATATGAGCCAGAGAAAAGCTTTGCTTTGAACTCTTTTTGGTGTGTCATGATTGCTATCAACTTTCATCCCAAAAAGCAACCCAAACTTACAAGAAACTTATACCCACCCTGGGATTTGTGATCAAAGTCAATTTCGAGCTGAAACTCAGCTTTTAATTGTTACGTACTCCAATCATAAATCAATAATAGCTAAAATGCAAAATATAAGTTTTCAGAAGCTATTTGTCCAAGGAAAGAGTCAAAACTCCAATCAACAGAACATCATGCAGTCATGCTAGAGTCAAGATGAAGGTGAATGGACTCAATTCATCGTAAGTATCAAGTTTGGATTAGTCATTTTCACCAAAGCTGCAATTCAAAAGGAAAAACAAATGGAATTCCACTTTAGACTAGAAGAAGGCTAGTGATAAAAAAGCTAAACTAACCTACGTCTGGTTTTTGGACTATCCAGTGATTTCAATGACGACAGTTTTTCCTCCAACCTAGAGAAAAGGATCCCCATTCCTACCCTCAAACATCCACAATAGGATTTGCGAGCTGGAAAACTGGATCATCTTTCACCAGCGTGACTTGCCAAGATTTCTATATCTATCACATAGATTGATTAAACACACAATCACAGCTTTAGTAAGATTACTCCCAGATATGAACAGGAAATATGAAAACAGCGCCATGGAAAAGCCGCTACTACCAAGATTGTCAAATCGAAAATAAGCTAACCAATAGCATCCAAAATTACAAGCATATTGCGAAGAGCTGATTCCTAAAACTAAGGATTCACCACAAGTCCCCGGAAGGTAATTGGTTGTTTTTTTTTCCTTAGAAAGACCTCAAATTCGTCAAAAGCGCAAACTCAATCCCGTTGCCACACAACCAAGAAACCGAAAAAGAAGGAGAACACTCACTCATCAGGTGGAGAAAGAGATGATCACAGATGAAGCGAGAAGCGTCGGGGCCACCATGCCCGTCGTAGACTCCCACAAAAGTGGCGTAGCGACCAGTCTCCACCTGGCTCTGGTCTTCGAGCACTTCATTGGCCTGGACAACCGCGAAGGAGAACTCTCCGCAGGAGTGCTTCTCCAGGTCCTTGCACCAAAGCAAAGAGTCTTCGAGCGTGGGGTCGGCCTTCTCGTCATCGCCGCCGCAATCATCCTTGCTCATACGGACATATCGACTGACCGGTCTCCAGCAAGCAGACGCTATCCTTCCCAGCCACGAGAACATCCCTCATTTCCCTCTCGAAAACCCTAAAAACCTCAAAACGAGAGCGTAGCGGGGAGGACTTCCCGCGGGCGGATCCGAACGGAGCGAGGAATCAAGCCGTCCAGAAGGATTTCGGAGGAGCGGGGAATGTCCGGGAAATCGAACCGGAGCGACGTTCCGGAGACGGAAGAGAGAATCGCCCAGCGGTGGGACCAGAAGGACGGTTAGAGAGGCGACAGTTGACTCTGCGACCGACGCATCGGAGGAAGAGGCAGAGCGTCCGGAGCGAATTGACGGTCGGCGCAGTATCGAGAGGCGAGAGGAGGTGAAGGTGATGAAGAAGGGAACAGAGGGAGCGAGAATGGAGAGAGGTGTGCCCTGCGGAGTCTAGAGAGAGAAGCTGGAGTGGCTTCCGAACGTTCAGAGGAGAGAGATTTTGCAATGGCGCAGGTAGAGAGAGAAAAGGGGGGGAAGAGGTGGGAAGGGGAAGGAAAAGTTGACGATGCGCGTGAGCGATGCTCGCCTTTTTTTTTTTTTTCCCCTTTCTTTCGTTCTTTTGGTCGCAGAATTACGGGAGTGCCATTAATATGGGAGGATGACGTCACGTGTGCGGGACTGCCGCAGGCGTTGAATTTTTAGACAAGTGCCAGTCCCAATACAGGTTTCTGCTTACGTGGATTTATTTATTCACCGCGTGAAAACGATAAGGCAAAAGGAGACTTCAAGATAAAGAGGTAATTTCTACAAAAATAAATAAAACAGGTAAATCTAAAAAGCGAATCAACTTGATACTTCTTAAGTCTTCTTATAGAGACCGGCCCGTTCAATAAAGACGGATCTATCATGGCATCAAAACTAGTACGGATCCGACATCATGTTTTTATGTTAAGAACTCTACTTTTGTCTTGTTTAAAAGAATATAATCTATGGATACAATTTATCGAACAATCTAGTTTAAAATTCAAATTTCGACTCTGCATAAATTGAAAAGAATTCCGCAGTATTTAGTAACGATCGAGTTTGGTCCATCTCTCTGGAATTTGGAGCCCCCGACATCGGGATTCGATTCATTCTGCCATTATAAACTCGTAATGTCAGACATCATCAACGGAAGTAGCGCGTGGTGTCGATTTGACATAAATTCACCACCCGGTTATCATCTCGATCGAATCGAGTACGTTATTTCTCCAATTGAGTGTGGAATCCACGCCTCCACCACTCTTTCCACTGCTCATTAGCGGGTGATAACAAAAGTCGGGTTGGCTTTGGAAGGCGACAAAGCGATTTGGCCCGAGGCCTCTAAAGTCGGAGACCCCTTTTAGGTGGACTAAAGTGCAAAAAGCGCAAAAATTTCGTCGACTAGGGTCAAAAGTGCGACGTCTATAGCACGTGAGGAATGGTCTTTTTCTTTCACCTAAGTCTCGAACTTTTTCGGATGTGTCCCCGGAGGACCATCGGGGGCAACGTTGCTTTCCGAACCGATATGAGCCAACACATGGGACACCCGTGAAAGAACCTCCGAAAAGCTTGTCCCATTGAATAAGCATAATTGATCCATTATCTTCTTCAAAATTTACATTTTAATCTAGTCAGCTATCGACGAAAATGGCTACTAACGAGATATAGTATTGTGAACGCACGCTTCGGGGCACTAATTAACCGAAAGATTTCCATTTTCAGTGTATTCTGATTGTACATAAACGTGAGAAAAATAATGTTTCGAAAATGTCGGACGATTTTTATTTGGATATCTAGCCAAATTCCTGATGAGAAAATTGATTTTCCAAAGTTTATTCGAGAAAAAAAAATGATGTTCTAGTTGGAAAAACGATCCGTGGTGGAGTAATAGCGTTGGGAAAATATTGTCTGGAATAGGATAACTAATAAAATCATATTTTAAGGCGTGATAATACTCTATTTGAGGATTTATTTTTCGACTCAACATTGATGATTGGTTCCGGCAAATTTCCTCCGAGATTCAACAAAGTCTTGGTGAAAATAGCATATAACAATTCTGATATTTCTTCATAATCTCTCTAGGAAATAATTGAAAAAAGTGGTTGTATTTCTCTCGAAAGAAAAAATACGAAAAAAATGGAAGATGAAGTTCTAAATTGAACAAACACGTTTAGTGATATATAGAGAAAATATTTGAACAGACACGACCCTTTAAAGATTAAAGAGTTATGTCTGAACAGATATAATCTTTCAAATATTAAGAAGTTATGTCTGAATAAACACAATTCGAACACACTCCGTCAAAGGCTATAAGAGTAATTTGTGAACAGTCACGCTGTTTCACCATAAAAACAATGATAATTATTGATTAGTACCAAATCAAGTCCACATGCATACTCACACCTTTTCGATGTGGACAAGGCACCTCTTAGTTTGTTTTATAAAACAAACTACCAACAATTTCCCACTTTATTTGTAAAAAAAATTACAAAATAAAATTTCTGAAAAAAATAAATCCAAAAATTTTCATGAAGGTCTCTTAAGAATTAAACCTTCATTTGGTAAAGTATCTCAAAATTCTATAAAAGTGACCAATAGTTGTTGGCTTTAAATTTGTTACTCTATTTAATAGAATCGAACATACCACACATATACGAATCTCTTATTTTAATGAGAAGTTCACATTTACTCGACACCATTATGGCATTGTGCTTGTGCCTATTTTGTGCGCTTTCAAGAAAGTAACCCTAACTTTTGTAAGAAATAGCACAACTTCTACGCTAATATGGGTGAAGTATCTATCGTGTGTTTTTATTACTAATAAACACAATACATTTTTGTATTATACTTCATTAACAATATAATTTAGCCTCTAAACGCAACAGACGATACTGACTTCTCGTGTCTAGGCTAATGTTAGTATCAAACAATCACTTTCGGTAATTTGTTTTTACCTATTAAACCTTATAATTAGCGATATACCAATATGAGATTGAGATACCATTATTGATAATTTTAAGTAAGGGTTTCAATCCTATTTCATTTGAGGTCACATTTATTATATCTCTAGGTAGAGGCTTTGTAAAGAGATTAGCCAAATTCTTACTTAACCTCGCGTAAATAATTGTTATGATATCATCCCGAGTCAATTGTTTCATGTACTCATGTCTTAGACTGATATTCCTAAACTTTCCATTATAAGCGCTACTATAAGCTATTGCCAAAATAGTTTGACTGTCATAGTGAACAGAAATAAGAGTCATAGAGCCTCTTTTCCGGTTGCCGCTAAAGTAATGAATTTCGGTTCCATCGTTGAGTGAGTTATGTATATTTGTTTCTTGCTTGCACAAGATACACCATATCCACCTAACATGGAGATTCATCAAAAAATGGAATGTTTATCTTCCACACCTGTAATCTAATTAGTATCGGTGTATCCTTATAATAGAGTCGGATAATTATTATAGAACAATCCTAATTTTTTTTAGTTCTCTCAAGATAACCAAAAATTCTGGTGATAACATTTTAATGTTCTATAGTTGGATTACTAGTATATCTACTCAACTTACACACGAAAAAAGCAATATCAAGTCTAATACAAGGCATCGCGTACATTAAAGACCCCGTAACACTAGCACTTTCAAACTATGCTATTGCTGGATTAGTATTATAATCCAATTTAAATTAATACTAGAATCAAATGTAATACTCATTTCTTTAAAGCCAAAAATGTTTAAATTTGTTTAACATCTTTTCAACTTAATCACTTTGGCTTGAAGAATAACTCTCACTATATTTTTTTATAACTTTAATACCTCAGATGATATGTACTTCACCCAAATCTTTCATTTTAAAAATTTAAAGTTAGATACTTTTAGTCTAAGTGACTCCAATCATATTACTTTCGGAATTAAGCATATCATAAGATAGCTCACAAAGTTTCTAGCTTACCGAGTCAATAATTTTTTTAACAAGATCTAGGCGCTGACCTTTTCGATCATCCCCACTTTGGCATGCCAAAATCGAATGGATTGATCCTCTTAGTAACATCATTGTATGATGCGTGAGACCATGTCGATGTAGCTCCGATTGTGGACTCGCTAGCTGGGTTCCGCTCGACCGCACGGAGGGTCTTGTCAAACAAACTCACGTCTGCACCCTCATTTCCCGCAACTTTCAACGGTGGTCGCCATGATCAACAGCAAAAATGAGGACTTACAATCATTGACAGTGGAGGTTAATGATTATCCCTTCAATTAGCGAAAGAGAGATTTCATTCTCTGCCCTAAAGAAAGAAAAAAAAAATCCTTTCATGTGGACCGGAGTCCCTTTCTCGATTTAAACTCCATAAACTGATGGCCTATCTACAATTTTCTCTAATCCTAAGTTTCAATTCTAAGCCTAATATTAAAAACATCTATATCGGGACGACAAAGACTAGTGGCAAA
>JAGVVM010008952.1:0-14466 GCA_019149425.1 Psidium friedrichsthalianum
CCTTCTCTCCCTCCCTCCTTTTCCTCTCCCCCCCCCTTCTCCTCTCCCTCGCTTCCCTTTCCTCCCTCCTTTTTTCTCTTCTCTCTTTCCTTTCCTTCTCTCTCTTCTTCTTCCCTTCCTTTTCCCTTCTTCTCCCCCTCTCTCTCTCTCTCCTGTCTTTCCTCCCTCTTTCTTTCTCTCTTCCTTTCCTCTCCTCTTTTCCCCCTTTCCCTTCTCCCTTCCCTCTCCCCTCGCCCCTCCCCTCCCTCCCCCCCTTCGTCCTCCCCTCTTCCCCCCCCCCTCTCATCTTCTCCTTGCAGTCCTTCCTTTTTTTTTCCTCTGACCCCCCGCCCCGTCTCCCCTCCCTCATGCCCCCTTATAGACAGCCCGCTACGAAAACACGAAAAAATGAGATAGAAGGCCCCCCCCCCCCAGACCGCATAAGAAAAGATCCAGTCCTGACTCCCTCTTGCCAACAAGAGAACCAAGGCGCATACGAATGGGAGGTAAAAAGTAGGGTGAGGGCCTCCGCACCCTTGTTGGCAAGCGAGGGGCGTGGACCTTGCTTGGATATGGACACAAAGACCTCACCAATCGGCCGGCGAGGTTCGAGTCACTAGGCTCTCGCTAGGACAGAGTGGTAAAAAGAATAAGAAAAGGAACAATAAACACTACAAATAAAACAAGTTACGGTTAAATATTTAAAAAACTGTAAATTAAAAAAAAAAGGTTCCCACCTCAGTTTTGTCACGTTGCTTTTCGACAGAAAGATTAGGTGGCTTCTATACAAATAATTAGTCAAAAGATTTAGAGTTAAGTAGGCAATTGTAATAAATCAAACTTTTTTGATAATTTTTTCTCATTCATCTAGCCCGAAGAGAAAGAGGGAATGATTTACGAACCTTTGCCATATGGAGCCTAGTCCGGAAAAATTCACTTGCAAAAAGGTAGCGGGGTCGCTTGGAATTCAAGCGATCCCCCCCGTGACGCCCAAGCATGCCGTCGCATTGGCTAGTCGTGATGTCCGCTAACTCGGGGTTTGTCGTGCCTCGGAACCTTTAGTCTCCGGACACGAATCGATCTCTCCATCTGCCCCCAAAAATGTCCCTCTTCATCGTCGTCATTTCGTTATGGGACGACATGACAAGATGAACGGTGGAGCCTAGAAATTCAAAGGTAGAACAAAAACGCCTCAGCCTCCCTTTGCCCGAAGCATCCCATGGGTCCGCTCTGTACATCCGATGGGCCAAGGCGAAAGATGACATTCTCACGCATAACATGACAGAATCCCATATTTGAAAATGGCAAAAAAAAAAAAAAAGATAATCGAGGAAAAATTGGACGCCGCCTAGATAGATTCATTGAAACCTGGACATGCACACGACAGCGGACAGTCCAAGACACTCTTTTTAATAAACCGCCGTTCTTCGGAGAGCCTTCTCGTAGCACCCAACCACCAAATCTCTCTCCGAACGCACTCTCATTCCAAGAATCTCGGAAGGCCTATGGCTCCAGCAGTGGCCGCCGCCGCCGCGCCGCCGGAGAAGGTTCTGATGAAGAGGAACGAGGAGCTGGAGCGGGAGCTGAGGGAAGCGGGAGAGGGAGGAGAGGGCGCGGGACGAGCTGCGGCGGACCTCGGAGCGGCTGAGGGTGGCGGAGGAGGCGGAGGAGCGGCTCTGCTCGCAGCTCGGGGAGCTGGAGGCCGAGGCCGTGGTGCAGGCGCGCGAGTACCGGGCGCGGGTGGTGCTCTGATGGAGCAGCTTCGCAGGCCCAGCGGCTCCTCCAGGCCGCCGCCACCAATCTCCCGCCGGCAAAGATCAAGCCTGCGCTTGAAAAAATAAAAAAACATGATATAGTGAACATATTTCTCTGGTCTGTATTTTTCCAGTTGTTTTTCCCCCGCGTTCCACGTCGCGGGAGCGGCCTTCTTGCTTTTCCAGTCGTGCGAAGTCAGTAAATACGGTCTGGTTTGGGATCGTTAGACCAAGGAGAGGAAGAGGAGGAGATCTCAGTGGTCTGGTGTAGTTTGATGGGATTTCGCTCTCTCCATGGAATTTCATCTTCTTGTTGGGTCATTTTGTGAAGATTTGTAGAAAGATTTAAGCTAGTGATGATTGAATGCTGTGCAAGTTCTCTTTTCCGTTTTTTCGTTCTTCTTCTTCTTTTTCAACTTCGGGTAAGTTTTCAGTTCTTCAATTTTTTTTTTTTTTTTTTGTGTTGGTACGTGAGAATAACTCGAGAAGAAATCACTTTTCTTGATCGCGTTTCATAGTAAGAATTTATCGTAGTGAAATCATGTGGGCCCCTCTCCCTCGGTGGCGACTTCCGGCCAATCGGATCCATCGAGCCGTTGATCATGTGGGCCTCCGTCGTCCTCAGTGACTTCTTGCCCCAACCGTGATCCCTACCGACCCCGATCAGTTCGGTCGAGACGTAAATCATGCCGACCTCTCATGATCAACGACAATCTATCGGGAGAAATTTCTTCCTACCTCTCCCTTTCTTCTCCCTAAAATGAAAAAGAGGAAGGTGAGTCTATAAGCTTAAAGATTTGATGGCTAGATTTGCACGCATCTTAGGGGTGCTATTTTCTCAACATCGCCACTTCGGTTACTAACCCGAGCAAGAATTGCTTCCTCATTGACTCACGTTTTTACCATAAAACCGCAAAAGGAAAAAAAGTGGGGCAACTTGTAGCTTTCCCACGACACCCAAGTTGTTTCCTAGTCAGAATTCCACGATAAACAATTGGTCCCGGTACCCCCCCCCCCCCCCCAAAAAAAAAGGGTAAAGAGGAAAAAAGGAAGTCCTACTCTACCAAAAATGCAATATGAGCAGGAGGACTTTTTCTTTAAGGAGAGCGATTGTTCCTATTTTGTTGCCTCTCTTTCTATTCGACTAAAGTATATATGGAAAACATCTGAACGGCAAAGCCCTGATTAAAGTAATTTCTCGCGAATCCCCAATTTTCGTGCGGTTTCACGCCCAATCCGATCGTTAATACGAGGAATGAAAGTTCGCCAAGCATATGACTTATCTTTTATATACGAAATAAAAGCAACTTAAGGTCTGAAATGCTTTTATTTTCTCAAATAAGAGCATAAATAGAAATTATTTCAAATAAAGACTTCAAATTGGCCATGCCGGTCTCAAAGAAGGCCCTAACCTCTCCGACCGGCAAAATCTTCTAATAGGTTAGAACATTTTGCCCTTCATGTTTTTTGAATTGTTTTTCTTTCTTCTTCTTTTTTCCCCCTTCTTTTGCTTTTCCTCCCTTTTCGCCAAATCTAGGCGAGGGCTGCGACCCTCATCGGCTGCAACAAAGAAAAAAAAAAGAGAAATGGAAGAAAGAGGAGAAAAGGAAAACAAATTTTAAAAAAAGTAAAGGTGTGAGCATGTTTCAGGTCAAAACACATAGGAGATGAACTGTTGCTCACGAGGTCACCATCGATGGAAATATGATTCATTAGGCGGATCTACACGTATTGAGGGCCCATAACGGCGAAACCAAAGCAATGCGAATTTTTGTCAATGGCAGTTGCCTTCATCAGGATTGGTGACGCACCTTTCACAACCGGGAGCAAAGGGCAAGACGATTGGACCTTTTTCCCATTCGGGACGACAACAATTTCCTAATCACAAGATGGAGAAAAACAAGAGATATGGACGGTCCGGGTCCCCTCTTCGAAAAGCAAATACTGCGAATTGCCGCTTATTGGGCAGCCACCTTGGAGACGGCTGACGTCCTCTCGTCTTGCGTACAGTGAAGTTAGGTTTCTCAAGAGAGAGACGGGTAACTGATAACACGACCTCGACGGCCGACGCCTAATGGTGCGAGCTAGTATTCCATAAACGCGAGGCCACGATGCCGACGTCGCTTTCCGAAATAGCGCATGTATTCAGCTGGGAGCAAATGAATTCTACACCTCCTACGCCCTCGAATCTTCGGACCGGAAACGTCCGGATCGAAATACGACCTTCGAGTTACGTTCTTTCGAAGTCATCAGACATTTCGAAATGGATTGTGGATGTAATATCAGGAAAGATCGGTTTAAGTTGATCGCCCCTGATAACTTCTTTGTGTGCGCAAATGGCGACCCAAAGAATGAGAAAGAGAAAAAGGAAATCAAGGGAAGAGAGAGAGAGAGAGATCTCTCACCTTGTTGAATATTTCGGTCCTCTGAGACAAAATTGTAAGGCGGTAAGCGTGTTGAATTCTCGATTTCTCATTGGTTCGCACGTTGAAATTTTCGTAACCTTGGACAAGTATGCGTCATCACATCCCAAAAGTCAGGTCAGGAAGTGATGGTGGAAGAAGGAATGGAAACTTCTTCTGTCTGCCCCTAACCGTTTCTCATCGGATGCGTTAACGCAGCCTAGGGCCAGGAGCTCAGTTCTGAATTTTACTCTTCACTTTTGGATTTTGAGTTTTATTTTTATGTTAAAAAGTGTGAGGTTTTCGCTATTAACACAAAAAAAAAAATCCAAAAACGAATAAATAATTAACGCTCAAAATTGTTAAGATCGACGCACAATAACACGAAGTAAAGTGTAAAAGCGCGAAAAATAGAAATCGAGATACGAGATTTTATCCTGATTTACGTTTAAACTTGGGCTGCAGATGATTTCACTATAATTAACACATCGCACCTCTTATTACATCTCTCAATTACAAGAAAAAAAAAACATATACAGTAACAGATATTCATGAGCCCATGCTCAAACTACTAATGAAAAAATAAATATTAAAATCGCAAAAACCTTATGGTGTTCAGAGAGCACTGCCCCTTGAGATCCCCACGCCGTTCAGCATGAAGCAAGACCCATGTGCTTTTCTATCATTAGAGAATATAAACACACCCTCAACAAGGACCTATATATTTCCGCATTTTTGACAAATTAGAGTGTTATTTTTAATTTGAGGAAAACTGGAATGTGGCTTAAAGCCTTTCAAAAAAATCAAAGTAGAATAAGGTAAAAAATGCTAAAAATGTTTTTTTTAAAACAACAATTGTGTATATCGGCATCCTAAAAATGCTGTTTTTTTTTTTCTTCATGACACAAAAATTATGAGATTACCACAGCATCGCGTTAGAATTATTCGCGAGGCATAGGGGAATTTCCCAAAGCTTTAAGGAAACACGTCTCTCTAAGAACACAACTCCGATGCCTCTCGAGCGAAAAGTAAAACATTTCGACATGGATTATTGACAAAGATGGTTGGAATTTTCTTTTCCCCGTCAGCTTGGGCCAAACTTCAAGCTTTCATGGTAACCATCGCAAAGCAAACAGTAAAACTTGGTTTTGGCATTACAGTGGGCGAAACCATCGCACTTCAGATAATTAATGAAAGATAAGTTCATATTAAATATGCTTCAAAGCCTGTGGAAACAGATAGCCTACATGACTACTTGCTACCTTAGTCGTACAGATTAAGTAGAAATGAGCTCACAAAAGTTTCCAATATGATGGCCAAAACAAGAAAAGAGCTTAATCCAGAGAGATGTGGAAAGAAAACTATTCTCCAGCCATTTCGAGTGTGTAAATGAGAGGATGGGAAGCTTAAGCCTCCACCGAAGACGCTTGCGATTAGATAGAAGCCAAATGCTTGACACCCTGATGTCTAACAACTCTTTCAGGCGAAAGTGATCTCAAGAGAACTAGCTCTAGGCATCACCATTCGACTTCTAATGAGACAAGCTTTCAACAGAAGCCTCCGATGCCAGCATGCGCTTCCATTTCTCAATGTTCACCAGCCTATACCCTCGCTGAAGTACTCTCCAACTAAATTATTGAAAAGGATCCGAGAAGAACTAGACCCGGTGCGGATCACCCAGACAAAGGTTCCTTCCCACTAAAGGCAACACCATCAAAGTTCATAGGCCTCTTCGACCAAATAAAAAGTTCATAGCCCTCAACCGCAACTTGATTATACAACACCCCTGAAGAAAGTAGACGGTGCAAAGTACAAATCAATTAAGTCTCTCTTACTTTAGAATCTTTCAAAATGCCAACCATTTGGTGGCAAATGTGATCTACCGCTCCTTGCACCTTTCAGCTCAGGATCTCTGCACACAAAATGCATCCAAATCAATTGGTTGATAAATACAATAGTCAATCATGCTATGCTTTTATGTTGATTCAGACCTCTGATGTGATCGAGAATGAGAAGCCTCGTCCTGGAGGAATGTTCACATCTCTTAGAGCACTGCAATACACCATAAAGATCGATAAAATGCCAAATACAGCCAACATCAAAATAAAAGCATTCAACACAAATATGCATCATAATATGATCCTGAATTGAATGCAGCAAAAGAAAAAGAGAAAATAAGAAACAACTTGCCTATCAGTGAGTAGAGGCAATGTCGTATCTGTTAGAAGGCCTTTCTTAAGTTTTTCTCATAATTTTGAAGACCAAGGCTCGTCACATGTCTCTTGTTCGAGAGTAGTAGACATCTTCGACTGGAGGCTGAGAGAATTTCTGCCCTAGCTGCACAAGCCACAAAGTTTGGTCTGTCAAACTCGCACTTCTAAATGTTATTAGATCCTCAAAATGACTCACTAATCATTATCACAGGTCCCAAAAAAAAAAAGAAAAGAAAACCATGAGGCTTTCCAAATAGGCTGATGTATGCATACAAAGGAACACCCTCAGGATATCCATATTGACTGACACTTAAGCTGGTAAAGCTGAAATGAATTGTCATAATCCATACATAGAGTAAAGTTGCTGCTATACTATTCAGTAATTCAGGTTCTAAATATTGGATCTTCACCTTGAAAAGTCCACCCTGAACAAGTGCAAAGAAAAGCCCTGAAGTAACTGCATTTGCTGCCTGATTTGGGCCACCCATGCCACTGACCAAAGAGAACATGGCTCCAGAACCAAAGGCTGCTACCATACTGGAGTGACAGTACAATTAGTTCGAGTAAGAGCAAAGAGAGATCACAAATACACGAAATCCAGCTATTTATGGTCAATAATGTCCAAAGTAAGACAAAGCAATGATCCTGAATAATACTTTTCGAATCTCTTGAGGCAACACAAATCCAGCTTTTACGGGTTACTTCATCAAGTTCCCCGATAAGCACAAATCATTTAAACAGAACCCAAAAGCAACTTAAGTTGCAGCAGCACCATTCAAATACTTTATAGTACACTAAATTTATAGAGGAGAAATTTTTAAGTAACTAAGTACCTGGACAAATAATCCACTATTAGACATTAGGACTAGCTAACTTGCAAGACAAGGACCGTGCCTGTATGTGTAAGAAGGGGGCAGTTTGACCCCACTGAAATTATTGATTTTCGGAGAGCATGTATAGATTCTTTAGATAGGCACCAATTTTATGCTACCACGAGTTTTGACTCCCATTGCTATTAAATACCATAAATCCAACCTAAGTAGAGTTTGAACAGCTCACATTACAACATAAAGGAGTGGAATTGAATGTACTTGCAATAAGAGCATACAATGTTTGCAACTGTAATAAAATAAGCGTGATGCAAGCGTGAAATAGCTGAGCTACTCAGATTCAACTTCCGTATCCTCACTACTTGAGCTTGACTTGACTGTTCACAAGCTCAACAAGGTCAATTATTAAATGAATCAAGGTCCAGCTTAGTAATACTCATCAAATAGGCTTGCAAGCCAAATTGGTGTCCCACCTTTTATAACCCACCATTCTAGGTCCCCAATTTTATTTTATTTTTGGCGGCTATCGTTTAACTTTGTTTTTGTATTGTGAAATGGAATGAAAGGAGAGACGCAAAACAAAATACCTGGACTGGACATCTTCTTTCCCCCTCACCTCTTCATGACACAAGAAATGCCAGCATTGACACCCGTCATGACAGCGAATTGCGAGCTTGTATCAAGGGACCCCCAGATAGAGCCTGTAGGAAAGAAAACCCATTTGTTACATCCCACTGTTCTCAGTCCTTCCAGACAAAATAGAGCAACCAGCTCTATTTTACAGCAGTCGACATTGACATCTAAAGTACTTCAACAAGTCAATCTATAGATTCTCAATATTTAGAGTACCTCAACACTTGCTCTTTCAGACAAAAACAGAGCAACTCAAGAGTTCAAACCGACTCAATAGATGCTGCGTTCACCAGCAACATTGAATCTGACGACAAAACTCACAGCAATCAACATTCGATAAAGGGCAAAAATCGCATTATCATTCTTCGATTTGTAACTTAGTTCAGTGTAGACCGCACTTTCTCCGGTGTGACATATGGCAAGTATCGCCTCTCATTTTCTCACCAGTGTCCATCAATCGCCACAGAACTCATTATACGATCAATATTACAAACAATGAGGCTCTTCAGTCTTGCAAAATTCCAAAATTCAGTCACACTACAAGCTACAACACAGACTTCCTCGAGCTACACATCATGCCATACAAGAGAACTTGGGGCGAGCAGCCAAAACATGGCTCGAGGATTTGACACAACCCTAATCAGAGAACGGACAAGAAATCAAGAGGAAAATTGGAAAAAAACCTAACTGACCTGAGCTTGCTTGAGCGAGCCATGGCCTGGGGATTGAGGTTGGCACCAGGGGGAGGGCCGAGGGAGGCGGAGACGTCGTTGGTGAGGGTGCCCATGATGGCGCCGATGGCGGCGCCTGGGCGGAGCTGGTGGCGGTGACGACGGCGGCCTCGACGGGGAGGGACTGCTTGGAGAGCCAGTCCTTGAAGCCGGCCTCGATCTCCTTGTAGCGAGATTGGGCTGCTCGATGGGGTTGTTTAGGGGGCAAGAGCTTGGAGACGATGACCCCGTGCTTGCCTTGCTCCATTTCTCGAAGCCTTACAGCGACGGAGGAGGGTGATCTCGGGCGTCGGTGTTGGCGGAGGAGGACGGAGGAGAAGGAGGAGGTTGCGAGGGGTTTTAGTGGGGTGTGGAATTGGGGATAGGCAGCAACAAGGAGAAGCGCGGCACATTTTGTAATTTCCGCTCCAACTGCTGGCCTTCTTCGTACCCACTCGATACGCGTGACTCGCTACCGAAACATTTATAAATACTTCACGGAATTTCTATTATGGTTTTTGTTAATGCCCTTAAACATTAAGAATAAGCATGATTCAGGGATAGAATCGAAAATTCGAATCAGAAACTCGCGAAAACCAGTTCGATTTCAGGTTTTAAGGCATGTAAGATAGGTTTCAAATTTCAAAAATTGAAGAACCTATTTCAACGAATAGGTTCCTAGTTCAATTACTTATAACCTAAAATCTAAAACTTGAACTTTGGATCCTAAAAACAAATTTTATTTTTATTTTTATATATTTTCACACACGATCCTACAATATTTTATAACATTTAATGATGAATGTATGATCTGGAACTAAATAAATTTTTAGGTTCCAAGTTCTAAAAAATGAGGAACCTTTTTTAACTGATTGATTTCAGGTTCTAAATGTTACTTGTACGAATTTAAAATCACTCGCTTTACTTCTCTTTAGCGATTGTAGAGTTCACTCTCCATTTGCTTAAAAAGAAAAGAAATTGGTAGGTTTCTGAGTACTTTGGAACCGACCCCAAAACCTATAACAGGATAGGTTTTAGGTTTCAGATTTCAAAAAACGAGGAACTTATTCCATCGAGCAGGTTACAAATTTCATATGGAACCTATAAAGAACTTGGAACCGCTAACTCATATTAAACATCTAAATTAAAATTTGCAAATGCATGGTCTCTCTCGTATTATCTGCATTAAGTGCAACAAAAATAAATAATTTCTTGATAAAATCAGATTAACGAGTGCCTCAGTGCCCACTTTATATTTAGTCTAGTCTCCAAATGGTTGTTTTTTTTTTTATTTCCTTGTTGAGTCTCTAGAGCCTAAACTATAAGTTTTTTGGGTAAAATACGAATAAAAAGCTAACATACCAGAAAATGTTGATACCAACTAAAAGCGAGGCAAGGGGTGCGGCAATAAGGTCACTCCCCTCGTCACCGGCCCATCATGCTTGGCGAGGGTGGCAAGCCTTGTTGTGATCAAGGCCCCGTGAGCCTAGTGTGGCTTGTTGGAGCATAATCAAGTTTTGCGTGGTTATCGATGGCTGTCGGCGGACCCACCCCTCTCTCTCTCTCTTGAATTTTTCTTGTCATGTTTCCATTCTACCTCAACTGATTACTTTTGTACATGCTTATATGGCAATTCACATAACACTTTGAAACCAAACAATCCATTTGGTTACAATACACCATTTTTAAGAAAAAAAAAACTTTGCTTTGGATATCTTTTTTAGCGACACGTGGCATGGAGGCGCCATTTGTCACATCTTTTGATTAAATTTAACAACGCTTATTGTCGGGATAAAGTTTTTCACTAATGATGTTTGTTTCGTCTAAATTTTGTCACGAAAATCAGTTTGATTTTTTCTGAACCTGAAGCACTTCCTAACGTGTTTTTTTTTTTTCGGAAAAAAATTTCCCAAATTTAGTATTTTGAATTTTGGCGGAACAGAGGAAAAGGGTCTCCAGCTTTTCAAAAAGCCAAACAAGCAGGACGCAGTAAAAGCAGGACGCACTAGTTCCCCCAACCAAACGCCCAAACCCAAAACCTGTGACTACCACTCTGTCTTGCTTAGGAGCGTGTTTGGCTCATTGGAGAGGAATATAACCGGAGTAAAAGCGGGACGCAGTAGTTCCCTCAGCCAAACAAGCCCAAACCCAACACCTGATTCTATCTTCTCCTCCCCAAACTCCCGCGCTCTCCCTCTCGCTGGAATCTCCACTCTCGTCATTTGACCCGCCACTAACTCGCTCCTTCCCGCGCTTCTGCTCCATCTTCCTCATCAGACTCGCTTCTCTGTTCCATTGGCTTCCTTGAATTTCTCTCGGTAAGTGAAGTTCCAGCTGGTGTAATGGGATTATTTAGGGCTTCTGGAGTGCCTTTTTGATGGATCTTGTTTCTTGCAAGTCGAGCTTGTTCTTCTCTCGGCACTTGATAAGAACTTGGGGACATGTCTTCTCGTTCTCTGTAGCTAGTTTCAAGCTGATTTTGTGGGATTGAATCGGTTGATTGTCGACTTAAACGGCTAATCGCACGAACGCCTTCCGAGATTTGGCGAAATTGCGCGGCGTCCTTCATTTTCTGAAGTCTGGATTGGGGTATCTGTTGCTTTAAAGTTTGTGCATGCACATTCATCCCATTACGGGCGCAGTTTTGAATTAATGCTTTCCATGTGCATATTTTGAGAAGTACGGGATGCTTGTTGCGTTTTCAACAAGTGTAGGTTGTATTCATGCGACTTAGCCTCGTGGATATTCTGGAATTAGATAATGTTAGCTAATTTAGTTTGACGTTTGAAAGATTTCCCCCCAATTTCCATGCAGAGTGTGTTAGCTCATCTCTTGCGTCACCTGTTGTATGTATGTGTCCTAGAGTCACTAGGTCTTTTAGACATGACTAGTAGATATCATGTGAATGTGGACATGTGTGTTTGTTGTGTGTGAGCGCTCGTGTGTGCTGATCATTTTCAGGATTGATAAGTCTGCTTTTGTTGTATTGTAATTTTCTTGGAAGGGAATGAGTTTTCTTCTCGTAAAATGTTGAATTAGGTTGATTGTTTGATTAGAGAGCCTAGCATCGGTTTCCAGGAGCTCGATGTCCAGATGAGCGACTCAAGGGAGGATTCACCCGACTGGCTCCGTGCTTTCAAGGTGCCTTGTAGGAATTAATGCAATATTCTTGTCATAAGAATTTTATGGTTCTCTGTCATGTTAGTTTAAATTTTCATCTTGATCAAATATTGTATTCACTTTACGTTAGTCAATAGATTAAGGTGTTACGGAATCACATATGCACTTCTCCTTTTTCTTTAAGTCAAAGTGATTTTGTGCCTTGGCAATCTTCTGTCCTTAAAACATCACGTCTGAAACTTCGTTTCATTTATGTTGACCAAAGCTGTATAATGTTTTGAGGGATTTCCTCAATTTGACTCTTACCATTTTGGTGTGGTAAGATGGCATTATTACACCCTTTTTTTGCACGTGTGACTTTCTCAATGATATTATTAGACTTATTTCTGCTCGTCTAAACTGTATGCTTATAATTAGGATGTTCTTTGCTTCACAGGCACCTACAAATTCAACTGTTACACTGTCCTCTGATTCTGATTATTCTCAAAATGACAGTCCAAAAGAGGAGGATAATGTAGATAGTGATAAACTGCCTTTACGTAAGTTCATTGAAGTCTCAAGTAAGAGCAAATCTCGAGATTTTGTCCATTAAAGAGATTGGTACACATTCAGCCGAGAGGATTCTAAAAGAGCAGTCTCCTAAACAATACTTGGAGTAGAGGATCCAGGATTCTCAAAAACTAGAAATCAAATTATCGAAGAAAAGTGAAGGTATTGTGGAGAGTAAGACATGATTATTCCAAGGCTTGCTATGGAAATTATTGAATTATGGATAGCAAAACATTAATTTGTGGTTCTATTTGTCACTTAAAAGAAATCTAAATTTTGTCAACAGCACTTGTATCCAATTTTTATGGCTGACGACTTCCTTTTTGCAATACAGGAGATCAGAGGCTTGGGAAGGTTAGGGATAAAGCATCAGCTAAAAAGCAGGTAGAAGCATTCACATAGAAATCTTCAGCAATACTTGCTCTGATCTTAGTATCAAATAATGGAACTGTTAGGAGAAAAGGCATGTTTTTCAGCTGAAGATTTTTCAATTTAAATGAGAAATAGTAGAGCTTGGAGTGTTGAGATAGTATTCTCTGACGATTAATAATACAGAAAATTCTTTTCCCGGGTGCCCTGAGTTATTTATGAGTTCTGTGGCACTTAATGTTATCACATGAGAGATGGAACTTGTTGGATGGAATTTTTTACCGAAAAAAAAGGCAAAAAAGAAAATTTATATCCCACTCATTATGCTTACAATAACTAAAAATGTAGTAAAACTTATGCCGACATGGTAAGAATACTACCGGTACTTTGAAAAGGTTTTCTTTGTGGTGTGTGTGAGGGGACTAAGGAACTTGATGGAAGAAAAGTCCTAGGCAGATTCAGTTAACTTGGCCCATCAAATTTGCTTAGTGTTTGTGCTGAACCATTACAAATTTATGCTCTATTCTTTGCTGAAGTGAGTTTTGTCTTTTCTAGCAAATTCTTACTTTAAACAATTTCCTGTTGCTTATAAGCTGACATTTTGGTTGAGTAGGCACCAAATCATTCAATTTGGACATTGTCATCAGATTCGGAGTCATATCTCCTGCCAATCACATTAAAAAAAGGCATTGCAAATCATGAAGAACTTCCTGAGCTAAAGCATCTAGATTCGAGGAGGAAGACCAGGAAAAGATGCATCTCTTACTGATGTTAATGAAAAGTCTCCATCAAGAAAGGCCTTAAAGGAGGAAGGTTTGAGAAAACAGCTGAAGTTGGAGGACCCACTGGATACTGGAAATAAACAGGTAACATATAATATAAAATTATGTAAACATGGAGGGGAGCTTGAAAAGCTTTAGTAGCATTATGAATCTTACCCTTTTTATTTAGTCTTGCATGTATATGGCTTGGACAACAAATGCAAATTAAATTTGTGCAGGGGAATGAAGAGGATGTTGAAGTTGCAGAGGAAGAACATCTAGAAGCATAGAGAACTGCATGTGAGAAGGCTTCCTAACACTTATGTTGATTTTCTGTCCTAGTCTTGGATCAATTCATCGACTTGCTAGTTACCTTTCTTCAGGTGCCTCTTCAAGATTGCCTTTGTGCTTTCGGAGAAGGTTCAACGGTGCAAGGTGGACAAAGTTTTGCGTTTATCAACTTTTTCTCATCTTTTCAGTCTGGGAATATATATTATATGTAGTCCTGGACCAAAACATGTGAGCAGTGTAAAATCCACTTTGAGATTAAATCACTTCAAGAACATCTCTCAGTTGGATTTGTTAGAAAACTATAATGCAGAGTTTTTTAAATGGAGGGATGTGATGAGAAGAGTATCTACCCACTTCTGGTCCATTGTTCTTTTCTTCGGTTTAGTTTCTTGTTTTTTGATAAGTAAAATCAACGAACTATGCGTTCAAGTCACCTCCCACTTCTCAAATCTTGTGCATAATTTAGCACAGTGATGTGTGTTGTGTCCTCTGCCATCGTTTTTGGCCAAGAATTCACTGAGGTCCCATTCTTCCTCTGACCTCACTTGGAATTGTTCTATTATTACGATACATATTACAGGAAATAGAACGACAGACTAAATTGAGAAAAAAAAAAAAAACCTTTTTTGGCCGGTGCAGGCGCTTGTTGAATGTGAAGGGGATTCCATAGATTTGAGTGGTGATATGGGCTCCGTGGGTCGAGTAATAATTTCAGATACTCCATCTGCAATCACGAGCACTGGGGGGTCTGGTGCTCGTCCGGGATTTTTTGTGGCGCGTCATCGTTTTTCGTTTCTTCCTTCGCCATATCGGACCCTTGACGTCGAGTGATAAAAAGGGGGGTTATCATGGAGG
>JAGVVM010008953.1:0-16079 GCA_019149425.1 Psidium friedrichsthalianum
GATAAAAATTTGCCCAAGAATATTCTATACTCACGGACATGAGCACTACCTGTCCGTGAGCGTATGATGATTGAAATAGGCAAGCTAGGTCGGGGACTAACACTTTGATTACGCCTATGGCCAAATCACAGTAAATTATTCATTGTTACCCTCTCTTTTCCCGGATTATGGGAATTTCTTTTGAGGGGGGGTTAATTCTTGTAAAGTCCCTCGTTAGATATTTTCCAGATTTTTCACGCTTGTATATTAACTATTTTCACAAATCTATTATTCACGTCGCTAAACTGTTAAACTAAATTTGGATTCATACTAATAATAATAAAGATATGATTTAGCATACTAATAAACGTACGCGTTCTAACATGGAGTTATCTGTCAACTTCAGATGATGCAGCGTGCTGATCGATGTCAAACGCAAACCCCTTTTTGAAAAAATTGAAAAAAAAATCCAATATTTTATCATGAAAGCATTTCCGAGGGAATCCAAGGAAATTCTGTCAAAAGCTAAGTGAATTGAATGTAACGCCTATAAACAATAAGCAAAGGAAAAGACCCCTTCTTTCCGTATACTAGGAATTTTTTTCGTGGTTGCTTGCCTGTTGTGCTGTAAGAACGACTAATAAGCGTGCAATGATTTAAAATTAAAAAATGAAAAATAATCATTGAACTTAAATTACCGTCCTACTAATAATGACAAACATATGAGTTTAGCAATTTTTTTTTTGCTCCATATTTGGTTATCTGCCAAACTTCAGATGATGTTTAGTCGTCCAAATTTTTTGAACAAAATTGAAAAAAAAAATCCAATATTTTATCATGAAGCAATTTCCAGGGAATCCAAGGAAAAATATGGTTAAAAGCAAAGTGAGGGGTAATACACTGTCAAGTGGAATAGACCATTCTACCGTGGATAGGAATACTTGAGTGCTTGGCTTTTTTTTCGTTCGACTTGGTGCTATAACTTTAACAAATGGTTCACTTGAGTGCTATTGCTTACTTGGACACCGAAAAGCTAACGTGACAACCGAAATAGCATTTTTTGCTGCCATTAAGCTGACGTATCTCCCGGACTTTGTTTTAGGCACTCAAATGAACGAAAAAAAGTTATGCACTCAGTGAACGCCGTACAAAGGTTTATGGAACTTGTGGTGTACTTTACCCCGCAAAGTGATAATGTAAGGTATAAAGTATAAGCAAAGCCAAGGAAAAGACGATGCTACAGTGGAATAGGAATGCTTTGAGCTTGCCTTTTGTGCTGTAAAGAACGACTAAGAAGCGTGCAAGGATTTAAAAGTAAACAATGAAAAATAATCATCGAGATCTTAAATTACCGTCTCTAAAACTGAACCAAACAGCGTCATAGCATTTTCTTTTGCTCCATTAATTTGATTATACTCCACTAGACTTTTGTTTTAGTCGTCAAAATTGAACAAAATTGAAAAATATCCAATATTGTTATCATGAAAGCCATTTCTAGGGAATCCAAGGAAATCTGGTTAAAAGCAAAGTGATAATGTAAGGGTATAAAGCAATAAAGCAAAGGAAAAGACGATGCTACCGTGGAATAGGAATGCTTTGAGCTTGCCTTTTGTGCTGTAAAGAACGACTAGAAGCGTGCAAGGATTTAAAAGTAAAAAATGAAAATAATCATCGAGATCTTAAATTACCGTCTCTAATACTGACCAAACAGCGTCATAGCATTTTTTTTTGCTCCATTAATTTGATTATAGTCCACTAGACTTTTGTTTTAGTCGTCAAAATTTTGAACAAAATTGAAAAAAAAAATCCAATATTGTTATCATGAAAGCCATTTCTAGGGAATCCAAGGAAAAATCTGGTTAAAACAAAGTGATAATGTAAGGGTATAAAGCAAACAAGGAAAAGACGATGCTACCGTGGAATAGGAATGCTTTGAGGCATGCCTTTTGTACTGTAAAGAACGACTAAGAAGCGTGCAAGGATTTAAAAGTAAAAAATGGAAAATAATCATCGAGATCTTATTACCGTCTCTAATACTGAACCAAACGTGTCATAGCATTTTTGTTTTGCTCCATTAATTTGATTATACTCCACTAGACTTTTGTATCATTATTTCCTCGAGTAATTGTTTCGACCAAAAAAAAAATTAGAGTAATTGCGTTGTATCATTATTTCTTTCAGCTTTTCAGTCCTTTTATGTCTTTGTTGTTTTTGGAAACTTCATACTCCTTTTGGGTAAATACCAGGAAAAACCCCAAAAATTGGTACACTTGTGATAAATTTATCATAAATTATTTTTTTAACCACCAAAATCCTAATTGGCACACCTTTGATAAATTTATCCCAAACTAATACATCTGTGACAAATTTATCCTAAATTGATACTTATAACAAATTTATCATCTGTTACTTTCGTTAAATTTTATCGTTAAATTGCTAGTTTGGATGACACGATGCAATTGCCCGATGTACACGTTTAGGGTTTTTACCCTCTATTTTGTCATATGTATATCAATTGAAATTATTTGTGGTATATTTCAATTTAACGAAAACTAACATATTGTAAATTTATCACATGTATACCAATTTGAGATTTTTGGTGGTCAAAATAATTAGTTTATGGTAAATTTATCGTAGATGTACCAGTTCGAGATTTTTGGTAGTTGAAAAATAGTTTATGGTAAATTTGTCATAAGTGTACCACTTTGAGGGTTTTTTGTTATCAGAAAAGAAGTTTAGGATAAATTTGTTTTTATATATATATATATCATTTTCGGATTTTCTGTGATATTAACTCTTTCTTTTTTCTATTTCAACATTTTCCTTTTGTTTTCTCTCTATTTCTTGAAATTTACGAGCCTTAATTTTTTTTTTCTATCCTATTTTGGTCCTTTCGATTTTCATTTTAATTTCTGGGTAAAACGGGTGGTCGAGTTCGAATCATGTCATCGCGGAGTGACAAAAATAACCACCTTATTAGTAGATGGAATAGAAGTCGAAGATTGCAAAAAAAAGAGTTGTTTCTTATTTTAAATAAAACGGGTGGGACAGGCGACCTGCGCAGCTACTCTCTATCGGGTAAAAAAAATGTGCATGCGTCGGATGGCGATTAGATATTTTTTTTCAGGTTCTGTCCTGATCCTCATTTTGGGACCACGTACAATAAAAAATTTATGAAGCAACCAACCCTTCTCTGTCTGTCGACAAAGAATCCAACATTCCATGTGTTAAATGAACTTCAATTCTGGAGCAACCACTCCATTTTGTTTTCCCACAAATCAACGATGATCTTAAACGTATCTCTATCATGTAGCCAAGTTGATTGCCTCTGTCTTTTCGATTTTTTTATCTGATATAATCAAACAGCGAAAGATGTCATAAAAAAAGAGGAGTTTCAACTTTCCGAAAATGGTCACAAAGTGCACATTGAAATGGAGTTTGCACTATCGGAGGTGTCAACAATAAGTTGATCACGACGGTGCAGATGATGAAGAACCGATGTTCCCCATGACTCTTCAGACGAAGAATCTCTTGAGTTTTCAAGCGATGATGAAAGATAACAACTGGTTGTGGCATCTTCGATTCGGGCATCTAAATTTTCGTGGACTAAAACTATTGGTCCAGAAAAAGATGGTGACCGGCATGCCTTTAATTGACTGTCCAGATCGTCCATGCGAAGGATGTCTCGTTGGAAAGCAACATCGAGAGTCATTTCCATTTGAAAAGCCAGAAGAGCAAAGCACACTTTTGGAGCTAGTACATACAGATATATGTGGTCCTGTTGAGGTCGAATCATTCCGGACAAAAAAAGGTACATGATAATTTTTTGTAGATGATTTTACCAAAAAAAAACTTGGGTATATTTCTTGAGAGAAAAATCTGAAGCATTTGGCAAGTTCAAAGAATTTAAATTCTATGTTGAAAAACATAGTGGCTTTAATCTAAAGACGTTGAGATCGGGATAGAGGGGGAGAGTTTACCTCAAATGAATTTGATAAATATTATAAAATTCATGGTGTAAAACGTTAGTTAACTGCCAGCTATACACCTCAGTAAAATGTATAGCAGAAAGAAAGAACAGGACAATTTTTGAAATGGCAAGAAGTATGCTAAAAGCTAAAAATTTGCCCAAGAAGTATGCTAATAGCTCACGGACAGGAGCACTGCCATCCGTGAGCTATGGAGGAGTTGCAATAGGGCAAGCTAGGTCAGGGGACGAACACTTTGATTAACGCCTATGGCCAGAATCACAGTAAATTATTCATTGTTACCCCTTCTTTTCCTGTACTATGAGGAATTTCTTTTCGGGGTTGAATTCTTGAAAAGTCCTCGTTAAGATATTGTCCAGATTTTTCACGCTTTGTATATTACCTATTTTCACAAATCTATATATTCACTTGCTAAATGTTAAACTAAAATTTGGTCATACTAATAATAATAAACATTTGAGTTTAGCATACTAATAAACGTTTACTCGTTAATAACATGGAGTTATCTGCCAAACTTCAGATGATGGAGAGCGAGTGCTGATCGAGTCAAACGGCACCTCATTTTGAACAAAATTGAAAAAAAAATCCAATTATTGTTATCATGAAAGCAATTTCCAGGGAATCCAAGGAAAATCTGGTTAAAAGCAAAGTGATAATGTAAGGGTATAAAGCAATAAAGCAAAGAAAAGACGATTCTACCGTGGAATAGGAATACTTTGAGCTTGCCTTTTGTGCTGTAAAGAACGACTAAGAAGCGTGCAAGGATTTAAAAGTAAAAAATGAAAAATAATCATTGAGATCTTAAATTACCGTCTCTAATACTGAACCAAACAGCGTCATAGCATTTTTTTTTGCTCCATTAATTTGATTATACTCCACTAGACTTTTGTTTTAGTCATCAAAATTTCGAACAAATTGAAAAAAAAAAACCAATATTGTTATCATGAAAGCCATTTCTAGGGAATCCAAGAAAAAATCGGGTTAAAAGCAAAGTGATAATGTAAGGGTATAAAGCAATAAAGCAAAGGAAAAGACGATGCTACCGTGGAATAGGAATGCTTTGAGCTGCCTTTTGTGCTAAAAGAACGACTAAGAAGCGTGCAAGGATTTAAAAGTAAAAAATGAAAAATAATCACGAGATCTTAAATTACCGTCTCTAAAACTGAACCAAACAGCGTCATAGCATTTTCTTTTGCTCCATTAATTTGATTATACTCCACTAGACTTTTGTTTTAGTCGTCAAAATTTCGAACAAAATTGAAAAAAAAATCCAATATTGTTATCATGAAAGCCATTTCTAGGAATCCAAGGAAAAATTTGGTTAAAAGCAAAGTGATAATGTAAGGGTATAAAGCAATAAAGCAAAGGAAAAGACGATGCTACCGTGGAATAGGAATGCTTTGAGCTTGCCTTGTGCTGTAAAGAACGACTAAGAAGCATGCAAGGATTTAAAAGTAAACAATGAAAAATAATCATCGAGATCTTAAATTACCGTCTCTAATACTGGACCAAACAGCGTCATAGCATTTTTTTTGGCTCCATTAATTTGATTATAGTCCACTAGACTTTTGTTTTAGTCGTCAAAATTTTGAACAAAATGAAAAAAAAATCCAATATTGTTATCATGAAAGCCATTTCTAGGGAATCCAAGGAAAAATCTTGTTAAAGCAAAGTGATAATGTAAGGGTATAAAGCAAAGGAAAGACGATGCTACCGTGGAATAGGAATGCTTGAGCATGCCTTTTGTACTGTAAAGAACGACTAAGAAAGCGTGCAAGGATTTAAAAGTAAAAAATGGAAAATAATCATCGAGATCTTAAATTACCGTCTCTAATACTGAACCAAAACAGTGTCATAGCATTTTTTTTTGCTCCATTAATTTGATTATACTCCACTAGACTTTGTATCATATTTCCTCGAGTAATTGTTTCGACCAAAAAAAAATTAGAGAAATTGGGTGTATCATTATTTCTTCAGCTTTCAGTCCTTTTATGTCTTTGTTGTTTTTGGAAACTTCATACTCTTTTGGGTTAATACCAGGAAAAACCCCAAATTGGTACATTGTGATAAATTTATCATAATTATTTTTTTAACCACCAAAAATCCTAAATTATCCCAAACTAATACATCTGTGACAAATTTATCCTAAATTGATACATCTATAACAAATTTATCATCTGTTACTTTTCGTTAAATTTTATCGTTAAAATTGCTAGTTTGGATGACACGATGCAATTGCCCGATGTACACGTTTAGGGTTTTTACCCTCTATTGTCATATGTATATCAATTTGAAATTATTTGTGGTGTTATTTCAATTTAACGAAAAACTAACATATTGTAAATTTATCACATGTATACCAATTTTGAGATTTTTGGTGGTCAAAAATAATTAGTTTATGGTAAATTTATCGTAGTTGTACCAGTTCGAGATTTTGTAGTTGAAAGATAGTTTATGGTAAATTTGTCATAAGTGTACCACTTTGAGGGTTTTTGTTATCAGAAAAGAAGTTTAGGATAATTTTGTTATATATATATATATATATCATTTTCGGATTTTCTGTGATATTAACTCTTTCTTTTTCTATTTCAACATTTTCCTTTTGTTTCTCTCTATTTCTTGAAATTTACGAGCCTTAATTTTTTTTTTCCATCCTATTTTGGTCCTTTCGATTTTCATTTAATTTCTGGGTAAAACGGGTGGTCGAGTTCGAATCATGTCATCGCGGAGTGACAAAAATAACCACCTTATAGTAGATGGAATAGAAGTCGAGATTGCAAGAAAAAGAGTTGTTTCTTATTTATAAATAAAACGGGTGGGACAGGCGACTGCGCAGCTACTCTCTATCGGGTAAAAAAAAAATGTGCATGCGTCGGATGGCGATTAGATATTTTTTTCAGGTTCTGTCCTGATCTCATTTTGGACCACGTACATAAAAAAAATTTATGAAGCAACCAACCCTTCTCTGTCTGTCGACAAAGAATCCAACATTCCATGTGTAAATCGAACTTCAATTTCCTGGAGCAACCACATCATTTGTTTTCCACCACAAATAAACGATGATCTTAAACGTATGTCTATCATGTAGCAAGTGATTGCTCTGTCTTTTCGATTTTTTTATTTGATATAATCCAAACAGCGAAAAAGATGTCATAAAAAAAAGGAGTTTCAACTTCCGAAAATGGTCACAAAGTGCACATTGAAAAATGAGTTTGCACTATCAGAGTGTCAACAATAAGTTGATCACGACGGTGCAGATGATGAAGAACCAGATGTTCCCATGACTCTTCAGACGAAGAATCTCTTGAGTTTTCAAGCGATGATGAAAGATAACAACTGGTCGTGCATCTTCGATTCGGGCATCTAAATTTTCGGACTAAAAACTATTGGTCCAGAAAAAGATGGTGACCGGCATGCCTTTAATTGACTGTCCAGATCGTCCATGCGAAGGATGTCTCGTTGGGAAAGCAACATCGAGAGTCATTTCCAGTTGGAAAAGCCAGAAGAGCAAAGCAACTTTTGGAGCTAGTACATACAGATATATTGGTCTGTTGAGGTCGAATCATTTGGACAAAAAAGGTACATGATAATTTTTTTAGATGATTTTACCAAAAAAACTTGGTATATTTCTTGAGAGAAAAATCTGAAGCATTTGGCAAGTTCAAAGAATTTAAATTCTATGTTGAAAAACATAGTGGCTTTAATCAAGACGTTGAGATCGGAATAGAGGGGGAGAGTTTACCTCAAATGAATTTGATAAATATTATAAAAAATTCATGGTGAAAACGTCAGTTAACTGCCAGCTATACACCCAGTAAAATAGTATAGCAGAAAGAAAGAACAGGACAATTTTTGAAATGGCAAGAAGTTGCTAAAAGCTAAAAATTTGCCCAAGAAGTATGCTAATAGCTCACGGACAGGAGCACTGCCTGTCCGTGAGATATGAGGAGTTGCAATAGGCAAGCTAGGTAGGGACGAACACTTTGATTAACGCTATGGCCAGAATCACAGTAAATTATTCATTGTTACCCCTTCTTTCCTGTACTATGAGGAATTCTTTTCGGGGTTGAATTCTTGAAAAGTCCTCGTTAAGATATTGTCCAGATTTTCACGCTTTGTATATTACCTATTTTCACAATCTATATATTCACTTGCTAAAGTTAAACTAAAATTTGGTCATACTAATAATAATAAACATTTGAGTTTAGCATACTAATAAACGTTACTCGTTAATAACATGGAGTTATCTGTCAAACTTCAGATGATGAAGAGCGAGTGCTGATCGAGTCAAATGGCACCCCTTTTGAAACAAAATTGAAAAAAAAAATCCAATATTGTTATCATGAAAGCATTTTCCAGGGAATCCAAGAAAAAATCTGGTTAAAGCAAAGTGATAATGTAAGGGTATAAAGCAATAAAGCAAAGGAAAAACGATGTACCGTGGAATAGAATACTTTGAGCTTGTCCTTTTGTGCTGTAAAGACGCACTAAGAAGCGTGCAAGGATTTAAACAGTAAAAAATGAAAATAATCATCGAGATACTTACAATTTACCGTCTCTAATACGTGAACCAAAACAGCGTCATGCATTTCTTTGCTCCATTAATTGATTATAGCCACTAGACTTTCTGTTTTAAGTCATCAAAATTTTGAACAAAATTGAAAAAAAAATCCAATGATTGTTATCATGAAAGCCATTTCTAGGGAATCCAAAGGAAAAATTGGTTAAAAGCAAAGTGATAATGTCAAGGGTATAAAGCAATAAAGCAAAGGAAAAGACGATGCTACCGTGGAATAGGAAGCTTTGAGCATGCCTTTTCGTGGCTGTAAAGAACGACTAAGAAAGCATGGAAGGATTTAAAAGTAAAACATGAAAAATAATCATCGAGATCTTAAATTACCGTCTCTAATACTGGACAACAGCGTTCATAGAGTTTTTTTTTTGCCTCCATTAATCTTGATTATACTCCACTAGACTTTTGTTTTAGTAGTCAAAATTTTGAACAAAATTGAAAAAAAAATCCAATATTGTTATCATGAAAAGCAATTTCTAGGGAATCCAAGGAAAAATCTGGTTAAAGCAAGTGATAAATGTAAGGGTACTAAAGCAATAAGCAAAGGAAAAGACGATGCTACCGTGGAATAGGAATACTTTGAGCTTGTCCTTTTGTGCTGTAAGAACGACTAAGAAGCGTGCTTGATGGATTTAAATAGTAAAAAATGAAAATAATCATCGAGATCTTAAATTCCGTCTCATAATTACTGAACCAAAACAGCGTCATAGCATTTTTTTTGCTCCATTAATTTGATTATACTCCACTAGACTTTTGTTTTAGTCGTCAAAATTTGAACAAAGTTGAAAAAAAAAATCCAAATATTGTTATCATGAAAGCCATTTCGTAGGGAAATCCAAGGAAAAATCTGGTTAAAAGCAAAGTGATAATGTAAGGGTATAAAGCAAAAAAAATCAATGGAAAAAGACGATGGTACCATGAATAGGAATGCTTTGAGCATGCCTTTGTACTTGTAAAGAACGGACTAAGAAGCGTGCAAGGATTTAAAAGTAAAAAATGGAAAATAATCATCGAGATCTTAATTACCGTCTCTAATACTGAACCAAACAGGCGTCACAACATTTTATTTTTTTTTTGCCTCCATTAATTTGATTATACTCCACTAGACTTTGTATCATTATTACTCGAGTAATTGTTTCGACAAAAAAAAAAATTAGAGTAATTGCGTTGTATCATTATTTCTTTCAGCTTTTCAGTCCTTTTATGTCTTTGTTGTTTTTGGAAACTTCATACTCCTTTTGGGTTAATACCAGGAAAACCCCAAATTGGTACACTTGTGATAAATTTACCATAAATATTTTTTTAACCACCAAAAATCCTAAATTGGCACACCTTTGATAAATTTATCCCAAACTAATACATCTGTGACAAATTTATCCTAAATTGATACATCTATAACTATTTATCATCTGTTACTTTTCGTTAAATTTTATCGTTAAATTGCTAGTTTGGATGACACGATGCAATTGCCCGATGTAGACGTTTAGGGTTTTTACCCTCTATTTGTCATATGTATATGACAAATAGAGGGTAAAAACCCTAAACGTCTACATCGGGCAATTGCATCGTGTCATCCAAACTAGCAATTTAAACGATAAAATTTAACGAAAAGTAACAGATTGATAAATTAGTTATAGATGTATCAATTTAGGATAAATTTGTCACAGATGTATTAGTTTGGGATAAATTTATCAAAGGTGTGCCAATTTAGGATTTTGGTGGTTAAAAAAATAATTATGGTAAATTTATCACAAGTGTACCAATTTGGGTTTTTCCTGGTATTAACCAAAAGGAGTATGAAGTTTCCAAAAAACAACAAAGACATAAAAGGACTGAAAAGCTGAAAGAAATAATGATACAACGCAATTACTCTAATTTTTTTTTTGTCGAAACAATTACTCGAGGAAATAATGATACAAAAGTCTAGTGGAGTATAATCAAATTAATGGAGCAAAAAAAAAAAAATGTTGTGACGCTGTTTGGTTCAGTATTAGAGACGGTATTTAAGATCTCGATGATTATTTTCCATTTTTACTTTTAAATCCTTGCACGCTTCTTAGTCGTTCTTTACAGTACAAAAGGCATGCTCAAAGCATTCCTATTCCATGGTAGCATCGTCTTTTCCTTTGATTTTTTTGCTTTATACCCTTACATTATCACTTTGCTTTTAACCAGATTTTTTCCTTGGATTCCCTAGAAATGGCTTTCATGATAACAATATTGGATTTTTTTTTCAACTTTGTTCAAATTTTTGACGACTAAACAAAAGTCTAGTGGAGTATAATCAAATTAATGAGCAAAAAAATGCTATGACGCTGTTTGGTTCGTATTAGAGACGGTAATTTAAGATCTCGATGATTATTTTTCATTTTTACTTTTAAATCCATGCACGCTTCTTAGTCGTTCTTTACAGCACAAAAGACAAGCTCAAAGTATTCCTATTCCACGGTAGCATCGTCTTTTCCTTTGCTTTATTGCTTTATACCCTTACATTATCACTTTGCTTTTAACCAGGATTTTTCCTTGGATTCCCTAGAAATGGCTTTCATGATAACAATATTGGATTTTTTTTTCAATTTTGTTCAAATTTTGACGACTAAAACAAAAGTCTAGTGGAGTATAATCAAATTAATGGAGCAAAAAAAAATGCTATGACGCTGTTTGGTCCAGTATTAGAGACGGTAATTTAAGATCTCGATGATTATTTTTCATTTTTTACTTTTAAATCCTTCCATGCTTCTTAGTCGTTCTTACAGCACAAAAGGCATGCTCAAAGCATTCCTATTCCACGGTAGCATCGTCTTTTCCTTTGCTTTATTGCTTTATACCCTTACATTATCACTTTGCTTTTAACCAAATTTTTCTTGGATTCCCTAGAAATGGCTTTCATGATAACAATATTGGATTTTTTTTTTTCAATTTTGTTCGAAATTTTGATGACTAAAACAAAAGTCTAGTGGCTATAATCAAATTAATGGAGCAAAAAAAAATGCTATGACGCTGTTTGGTTCAGTATTAGAGACGGTAATTTAAGATCTCGATGATTATTTTTCATTTTTTACTTTTAAATCCTTGCACGCTTCTTAGTCGTTCTTTTACAGCACAAAAGACAAGCTCAAAGTATTCCTATTCCACGGTAGCATCGTCTTTTCCTTTGCTTTATTGCTTTATACCCTTACATTATCACTTTGCTTTTAACCAGATTTTCTTGGATTCCCTGGAAATTGCTTTCATGATAACAATATTGGATTTTTTTTCAATTTTGTTTCAAAATGGGGTGCCATTTGACTCGATCAGCACTCGCTCTTCATCATCTGAAGTTTGACAGATAACTCCATGTTATTAACGAGTAACGTTTATTAGTATGCTAAACTCAAATGTTTATTATTATTAGTATGACCAAATTTTAGTTTAACATTTAGCAAGTGAATATATAGATTTGTGAAAATAGGTAATATACAAAGCGTGAAAAATTGGACAATATCTTAACGAGGACTTTTCAAGAATTCAACCCCGAAAAGAAATTCCTCATAGTACAGGAAAAGAAGGGGTAACAATGAATAATTTACTGTGATTCTGGCCATAGGCGTTAATCAAAGTGTTCGTCCCCTGACCTAGCTTGCCTATTGCAACTCCTCCATAGCTCACGGACAGGCAGTGCTCCTGTCCGTGAGCTATTAGCATACTTCTTGGGCAAATTTTTAGCTTTTAGCATACTTCTTGCCATTTCAAAAATTGTCCTGTTCTTTCTTTCTGCTATACTATTTTACTGAGGTGTATAGCTGGCAGTTAACTGACGTTTTACACCATGAATTTTATATATTTATCAAATTCATTTGAGGTAAACTCCCCCCTCTATCCGATCTCAACGTCTTGAGATTAAAGCCACTATGTTTTTCAACATAGAATTTAAATTCTTTGAACTTGCCAAATGCTTCAGATTTTTCTCTCAAGAAATATACCCAAGTTTTTTTTGGTAAAATCATCTAAAAAAATTATCATGTACCTTTTTTTGTCCAAATGATTCGACCTCAACAGGACCACATATATCTGTATGTACTAGCTCCAAAAAGTTGCTTGCTCTTCTGGCTTTTCCAACTGGAAATGACTCTCGATGTTGCTTTCCAACGAGACATCCTTCGCATGGACGATCTGGACAGTCAATTAAAGGCATGCCGGTCACCATCTTTTTCTGGACCAATAGTTTTAGTCCCGAAAATTTAGATGCCCGAATCGAAGATGCCACGACCAGTTGTTATCTTTCATCATCGCTTGAAAACTCAAGAGATTCTTCGTCTGAAGAGTCATGGGGAACATCTGGTTCTTCATCATCTGCACCGTCGTGATCAACTTATTGTTGACACCTCTGATAGTGCAAACTCCATTTTCAATGTGCACTTTGTGACCATTTTCGGAAAGTTGAAACTCCTTTTTTTATGACATCTTTTCGCTGTTTGGATTATATCAAATAAAAAAATCGAAAAGACAGAGGCAATCAACTTGGCTACATGATAGACATACGTTTAAGATCATCGTTGATTTGTGGGGAAAACAAATGGATGTGGTTGCTCCAGAAATTGAAGTTCATTTAACACATGGAATGTTGGATTCTTTGTCGACAGACAGAGAAGGGTTGGTTGCTTCATAAATTTTTTTTATGTACGTGGTCCAAAATGAGGATCAGGACAGAACCTGAAAAAAAATATCTAATCGCCATCCGACGCATGCACATTTTTTTTACCCGATAGAGAGTAGCTGCGAGGTCGCCTGTCCCACCCGTTTTATTTATAAATAAGAAACAACTCTTTTTCTTGCAATATTCGACTTCTATTCCATCTACTAATAAGGTGGTTATTTTTGTCACTCCGCGATGACATGATTCGAACTCGACCACCCGTTTTACCCAGAAATTAAAATGAAAATCGAAAGGACCAAAATAGGATGGAAAAAAAAAATTAAGGCTCGTAAATTTCAAGAAATAGAGAGAAACAAAAGGAAAATGTTGAAATAGAAAAAAGAAAGAGTTAATATCACAGAAAATCCGAAAATGATATATATATATATATATAAAAAATTTATCCTAAACTTCTTTTCTGATAACAAAAAACCCTCAAAGTGGTACACTATGACAAATTTACCATAAACTATTTTTCAACTACCAAAAATCTCGAACTGGTACAACTACGATAAATTTACCATAAACTAATTATTTTGACCACCAAAAATCTCAAATTGGTATACATGTGATAAATTTACAATATGTTAGTTTCGTTAAATTGAAATAACACCACAAATAATTTCAAATTGATATACATATGACAAATAGAGGGTAAAAACCCTAAACGTGTACATCGGGCAATTGCATCGTGTCATCCAAACTAGCAATTTAACGATAAAATTTAACGAAAAGTAACAGATGATAAATTTGTTATAGATGTATCAATTTAGGATAAATTTGTCACAGATGTATTAGTTTGGGATAAATTTAGGATTTTTGGTGGTTAAAAAATAATTTATGATAAATTTATCACAAGTGTACCAATTTGGGGTTTTTCCTGGTATTAACCCAAAGGAGTATGAAGTTTCCAAAAACAACAAAGACATAAAAGGACTGAAAAGCTGAAAGAAATAATGATACAACCAATTTCTCTAATTTTTTTTGGTCGAAACAATTACTCGAGGAAATAATGATACAAAAGTCTAGTGGAGTATAATCAAATTAATGGAGCAAAAAAAAATGCTATGACACTGTTTGGTTCAGTATTAGAGACGGTAATTAAGATCTCGATGATTATTTTCCATTTTTTACTTTTAAATCCTTGCACGCTTCTTAGTCGTTCTTTACAGTACAAAAGGCATGCCTCAAAGCATTCCTATTCCACGGTAGCATCGTCTTTCTTTCCTTGCTTTATACCCTTACATTATCACTTTGCTTTACAAGATTTTTCCTTGGATTCCCTAGAAATGGCTTTCATGATAACAATATTGGATTTTTTTTCAATTTTGTTCAAATTTTGACGACTAAAACAAAAGTCTAGTGGACTATAATCAAATTAATGGAGCAAAAAAAAATGCTATGACGCTGTTTGGTCCAGTATTAGAGACGGTAATTTAAGATCTCGATGATTATTTTTCATTTTTTATTTTTAAATCCTTGCATGCTTCTTAGTCGTTCTTTACAGCACAAAAGGCAAGCTCAAAGCATCCTATTCCACGGTAGCATCGTCTTTTCCTTTGCTTTATTGCTTTATACCCTTACATTATCACTTTGCTTTTAACCAAATTTCCTTGGATTCCCTAGAAATGGCTTTCATGATAACAATATTGGATATTTTTTTTCAATTTTGTTCGAAATTTTGACGACTAAAACAAAAGTCTAGTGGAGTATAATCAAATTAATGGAGCAAAAGAAAATGCTATGACGCTGTTTGGTTCAGTTTAGAGACGGTAATTTAAGATCTCGATGATTATTTTTCATTTTTTACTTTTAAATCCTTGCACGCTTCTTAGTCGTTCTTTACAGCACAAAAAGCAGCTCAAAGCATTCCTATTCCACTGTAGCATCGTCTTTTCCTTGCTTTATTGCTTATACCCTTACATTACACTTTGCTTTTAACCAGATTTTCCTTGGATTCCGTAGAAATGGCTTTCATGATAACAATATTGGATTTTTTTTTCAATTTTGTTCGAAATTTTGATGACTAAAAACAAAGTCAAGTGGAGTATAATCAAATTAATGGAGCAAAAAAAAATGCTATGACGCTGTTTGGTTCAGTATTAGAGACGGTAATTTAAGATCTCAATGATTATTTTTCATTTTTTACTTTTAAATCCTTGCACGCTTCTTAGTCGTTCTTTACAGCACAAAAGGCAAGCTCAAAGTATTCCTATTCCACGGTAGATGGTCTTTTCCTTTGCTTTATTGCTTTATACCCTTACATTATCACTTTGCTTTTAACATATTTTTCCTTGGATTCCCTGGAAATTGCTTTATGATAACAATATTGGATTTTTTTTTCAATTTTGTTCAAAATGAGGTGCCGTTTGACTCATCAGCACTCGCTCTCCATCATCTGAAGTTTGGCAGATAACTCCATGTATTAACGAGTAACGTTTATTAGTATGCTAAACTCATATGTTTATTATTATTAGTATGAACCAAATTTTAGTTTAACATTTAGGCAAGTGAATATATAGATTTGTGAAAATAGGTAATATACAAGCGTGAAAAATCTGGACAATATCTAACGAGGGCTTTTCAAGAATTCAACCACGAAAAGAAATTCCCAAAGTATAGGAAAAGAAGGGGTAACAATGAATAATTTACTGTGATTCTGGCCATAGGCGTTAATCAAAGTGTTCGTCCCCTGACCTAGCTTGCCTATTGCAACTCCTCCATAGCTCACGGACTGGCAGTGCTCCTGTCCGTGAGCTATTAGCATACTTCTTGGGCAAATTTTTATCTTTTAGCATACTTCTTGCCATTTCAAAAATTGTCCTGTTCTTTCTTTGCTATACCATTTTACTGAGGTGTATAG